>JAGXEW010000059.1:656492-781907 GCA_030684275.1 Acipenser oxyrinchus oxyrinchus
ATGATATGATGATGCTAGCCAAAGCCTTAATCTTTCTCCATAGTTTCATGTTTACGACAGAAAATAAATATTAAAAGGTGTAGATAGGAACGTGTGTTATGTGATTTGAAAAAAAACAGAAGGGGAGAAAATCACAGAGCTTTTAATTCCAAATGATCATTTGCATATTTTGTACTGAAAAGAGAAAGTGTGTGTTTATTCTTTCAGGACAAATGGTGAGAGTGAAAGACCTTGTGAATTCCACCCTAAATGTGGAATGCTTCCGTCCTTCTGTACCAGTACGTCTGGTGCTGTCCCTGGACAATGTGATGCCACAGGGCATTGCTGGACTCCTTCCAGAAATGTAGAGGCACTGTGATGGGGTGCTGTGACAAAAAAGAATGAGTCTTGGTGGTAAATCTCCTCCCGACCTGTGAGGGCGCTAAGTAAAGGGAACAGAGTACCCTGGACTGCATGGCCTGACAATTCCTTCCCTGGGTTAAAAGGAAGTCGGTCGTCTAGAAAGGGGCACAACTTCGGTGCACTAACTCATCGACCGGAAGGGAAACGATGTGGCAGCCACGGATTGGAGGAGCTGTTGCAATCGTTTACCAAGGGGTCATGACTGATGGCTCAACTAGGGGACGGAGGACGTGATCTGTTCCTTTGTTAATGGTTAAGGAACGACCGGAAGGACCAGTATTGTGTGCATCGTATCTTGTGTGTTTTGTTTGTTTGTCTCTGATTGTTGCTATTTGTTATTATTAGTAAATGGCTAACACGTTCGGAGCTGTTGCCAGAGGCCAGCACTAACCTGGACATCACTGCACCTATATCACGATAACTTGTATTTGCACCACAAGAACTGGTGACCGTATTTGTATATTGTGGATGTATTAAGACTGCAAATCCGTTTTATAGAACAATGCAGTACAGATTATTGTGTATTGCCTGGGATTATTGTTTTGGTCACCAGACCTGGATTAAAAATGAAATCTCTTTTCTGATTATCACTGTGTGTTTCTTCATTGAGCACCGCATCACTCCTACACCTGTGCCCTGCAAACCACTTTGCCACAGATGCCCACCCCTTTATGTATTTGTATTGTATTAAAACCTCATCCCTATACATCTCGTGGAAATGTGGCTGGAGTCTTAATAAGGTAATTGTTTAATGGGTAATTAAGGCTCCAGCCACAGAATAAAGGACCCACTCCGGGCTCATAGGGAGAGATGGTTGAGGAGTAGAGAACGGGAGCGAGGAGGTAAAAGTAAATAGTCGAAAATGAAACAAATGCTATACGTGCTGGCGCAGAACCAGCATGATGTACGAAATAACCCATGACAGGAGTGGGTTATTTCCCTTATAAAATAGCTACATTTCTTTTTGAAAATAATTACACAAACTAGCTTTTTAAGGAAAAATAAGAAATATATTATGTATCCTTCCACTGAGAAAAATAGTCCCTGAAGATTTTGATTGTAACATATATTTTGTGCTTTTTTATTATTTACCATAAACATTACATTGAATATTGCCATTTATAGTAACATTTTCGAGATTAAATAAAATGGCACGTGTGAATTGAAAGCAGACTGATTTCCCACATCTGAGGGAGGATTCATGGAACAGCCAAACACTGCACTGCACTGGCACTCAGTGGAGGGGCTTCCGATTGTTTTTTTTTTTTTTTTTGTAGGAAATGATTCTACTCAGGCTTTGAGGCTTTGTGGTCTTCTAGAGAAGCTGCCCAATAATTTCTGAGTCTGTTTTCACACCAATGGCCGGTAACCGCATAATTTCCCTATATTGTAAACCAGCATTAGATGATATGTGTACTAAATGACTTCCGTGTCAGTTTGCACAGTGCCGCAGTCCTTCCCGTCCGCAGCGAGAACAGTAGAATTCTATGCCAAACCCGACCTTGTTTAAAAGTCCAAAGGTTGTGTCAGAAGAGAGCAGGAGAGATTTTAAGTTTGTTTTAAATATGTTTCTGAAATTGGAGGGTAGTGGTGAGATGTATCTGTTGTCGAGTTTAAACATTGCATACTCGCTAGTCAGTTTTATAAGGCGATATTTAATAAGTAGATGCCGCTGCTTCATATATATTACATGCTGAGTAAGACTTGCATGGTGATTTCTAAGATGGTTTTTGAATAGTGTTACTGCTACTGCTTGCCTCAGAGTTTTCTTTGTTATGTTCTCTGACTAAATAAATACCACAGTATATTTGCCAGTTTTTTCTGTAATTCTTAGTGACAGAGATGAAAAAAAAAGATTGTTGAATGATTTAAATGCTGTTTCGGTTGTATGTTGACATTTTTACCTACAGAAACACTGTTTAGAGAATTGTTACTATTACGGCGTAGTAATATTTATAGGTCAGGTAAGTAAGTTGGTCTATGATGTCATAACCATGTGGTAAGAAAATTATTACCACACAGTCATGTGATCTTGTTCAGCCAATCACAGCACTTAATTTAAACAAGCCATTTTATAAACTTGTTTTTCTATTATAATTATTATTTGTCTGTTTTGTTTGGCCAACGAGCCGTTTTGTTTTGATAAAGTGTTTTTGTTTAAACTTTTCATTTATTAAATAAATGCGCAAGCAGTGCTTTTTCATACCCCAGTACTGCCTTGTGTGTCTATATCATCCGGGTCTGTGACGTCATCTACCAGCCATCATTGTGACAGGCAATCAAAAGGGTGACATCTTAACTGGCTTGGCTAAACTTCAAGTTGATAGTATATCAGCACAATATCTTCTCTGAGAGAGTAAGAACATTGTTACAGCTCAGAGTCAGTTAAACCCTGACCAGTAGATGAACTGCATCTTCCACCAAGATAGCTTGGTATGTTCTTTAGAGGTGTTTCTACAATGTTCCTCACAGCAGTTCTTATTATAAACTTTCCCAAATCAATCCCTTTATCATATTTTTATTTTAATAGTAATAGTGTCTACTCTAACCAGAACACTGCCTTCTCACCAGCCAGGTCAGTAAATAGTGATGACTATCTAGGAGGGAACCAGCATTCCTTCAGCCTGAGCCTGAATAATAAACAGACCAGGGTAGAATACTCCCCAATATTGACCTGTAAAATAAAAAGCACTTTATATATGTAATGTCCAGCACCAAGACATACTTAACAAGCACATCCATTCCTAGCACAATGTTACCAAATTCACAGGCTATGATAAATATGGGGATAAATACATGGGGACCAGTACCAATTACACATTGACATGCCTATCTTTCTGTTATATACATCTAATTTCCCATAAAGCATTTGCAGGACAGATCAGCAGCTCCACTGAAGGAAACAGCAGGACACACCCACACTCCCAGCATGTTTGACCACATTCCAGTTCCTGGCTGAAGGGGCGCACTTTTCTGATTCTGAATTACATTGTCCCTGTCTTTCTGTTGGGCTGACCACTCTCTCACAATCTAGTGAATAGAGGCCTTCAGGTCTTTCATCCATCCTTCCATTATCATTAACCACTTACTTCCTTTACAGGGTCGCGGTGAGCCGGAGCCTAACCCGACATACACAGGGCTTAAGGCGAGACTACACCCTGACGGGACGCCAGTCCATCGCAGGGCACCACACACACACTCACTCACACAGTGGGCAATTTAGAGTGACCAATCAACCTAGACAGCATGTCTTTGGACTTTGGGAGGAAACTGGAGTACCCGGAGAAAACCCACGCGAACACGGGAGAACATGCAAACTCCACACAGACAGTATCCTAGGTCAGATTCGAGCCTAGGACCCTGGCGCTGTGAGGGCAGCAGCGCTAACCATGGGCAGAGTTGGAAGGACAGCGTATTGAACTGGAACATGTATAAAGATATTGAAACATGAACACTTAACTACACTTCAGAATCAGAATCTTTCAGTCACACATTCCTTTCAATGTCTTTATTTATTTACTTCTGCTATAAAGGGAACAAATGCAAATGTAATGCTCATGGCTACAATACAATGTCCCATTATTTTGTCTATAACAATCCTTTGTCACTAAATTTAGCTGCGGGACAATGACCAGGACTTAGTGTCAGTTTGAGGAACAGGCGGATAACATGAGCAACATAACAACAGTTAGGCACATGCTGTGCATGCAGCTCAGCATATAGCAATGAAACCAGATGCTGAGTTCAGCACCCCTGACTCTGAAAGCATAAAGCAGGCAATGCGTGGCTGAGGTGAAATAGAAATGACTCATATGAAGTTACAAACAGAAATTAATTATTTATAGACATTAGACAGAAGAATGAGAAAGCCAATGCTACTCACAGCCTCATTGTGCAAGGCATATGCAGTGTTTAATTTTAGCATGTGTAGCGCTGTGACAAGAATGACAGAGCCTTGCTTAAGCAAACCACAGTATTTAAAACAGAAATGATAAAAGACCATCAATACAAAACATGTCTGGTGGTGTTGGCCCTGATGAAAAAAAAAAACAGTGAGTTGAGATCATAGATAACAGACAACACAACCACACAAATGCATATTGTACACTTTATAACAATGAAGTTAAATACATACAGAGCCATGCTGAAGTGACTGTAGCTCAGAGATGTGGCTGATTGAAAAGACCCATATGAGCACTAATCATGGACTGCCTGTATACCTTAGGTAAGGCAATCTAGCACTACTGCTAACTGTGGTCTGTGTAACCAGCTGTTGGTTATTGAAATACATCTAATTGTTTTACAGTATGAAAAGGAAACACATGAAAACAAGAAATAACATTCCATTCATAACACAACAAATTAGATTCTCAAAGCTTTTTTCAAGTTATTTTGAAAGGAAAGAATACAATTTCCTGATAATTAATTGCTAAGTTGAACCCCAAAAGCTTCATATATGTTTTCTAACCTGACACACACTGTATATAAAATGATAGACCAGGAATGATTCAAGATGTAACTTCTTGTGTCAGCCCCTTTAAAAGGTTACCGGTATTTGCACTTTTATTTTGCAGTCCATTTCTTTTTTCCAGGCCTATGCTATGCATTTATGTTGGATTACCATTGCTACCATACTAAACTTTACTCTTAACTGTTGCGTATGTTACATTGTCTTCATCAGGTGCAGATCTGGGTTTCTTCTTGGTGACACGGGCAGTGTTTATTTCTGAGTAGGTGAGTGCGTCATCCTGTTGCTTTGAAGGCTGCTTGGGCTGATTCTGCAATAAATTAACAGATTGGACAGAGGTCAGGATGGCTAAACGGAACTAAACAAACTGTCCAAACAAAGAGATACGACCTAATAAAAGAAAAGGGCCTTTTATTCATGTGTAAATATATACCAGTAGCTGCACAATATCTTCTTGTTATACCCTATCCACATTACTAAAAACAATACCTAAACAATGTGCAATGTGTTGAAACCATGTCATTATCATTCACTTTGTTCACAGTCGTGATTAAGCATGTGATTATTATGCTTATTAAGGTTGTGTGAATGAGGCGTTAGACACTCTCAAAGTTCCTCTACTCCATACCTGCTATAAGGTTCCAACACAATTCATACACTCCTCAACTGAGAGTTTTTACCTACAGCCTATTTACAGGGGAAATGTAGCCATTAGTCAATGGAACCCAAAGATGTCAAATGACCCTTTCCTGGTGCAAATTCAAATCACTCAACTCATTACATTAAGGTCTAAATGAACTTTATAAATTCGAAACAATAGCAATATAAAAATACATGGATTATTATCAGTGAGTCTGTATAGCCAGTGTTTTGTGTGTCTATTTAACTTTGCATGAGCAGATAAAGCTTATGTCATGGGCTTAAGTCAGCCCGGTTTGAAGAATGTTTGTGGTCAGGATTGATGCCTCTAGCAGTAAATTTTGCTTCAATAGAATGATAAATAATGGCAATGAATCCATTCAAATCTGAAAGAACCTGTATATGTGCAAGCAAATTGTTTGAGACATGTAACATATAGGACTTACCACCGTGGCGTATACAGCTTCAATCTGGACAGCAGGGTCTGGAATGGAATTGTATCAAATAGATTAGTTTCCTAGTTGGAATGGAGGTGAAAACAGCTAGTGACACACTATGCATTAGTAACATTTATATATATATATATATATATATATATATATATATATATATATATATATATATATATATATATATATATTTGCACCAAACAATGGACTGAATAATGGAAGACTGCAGTAAACACTCACCCAGGAATCATGCTTTTAATATAGAATTGAACATGATTTAGGGACACAATAAATTGACACAAGAAGATGAAGAAGTCCCCATCATTTAAACATACTTCATTTGTATCCATTGTGGTGAAGAATGCTGTGCCCTACCTCGTTTGGATTGTAGCCACTTCAGCACTCCTCCTATCAGCAGTACCAGCAGCACAAGGACCCCAGATCCTACCCCTGCACCCAGGTATGGAGCTGGAACAGATCCTGAGGGATCCACATACAAATGGGATTCATTGTAAGATCCAGTTAAATATGTGCAAACAGATTCTATGATTCATTAATAACCTATTGACATAAAAGCTTGATCAAGATGTGTTCAAAACAAATGTAATCCAAACCTGTTTTACAGTGCCTTGATCTTGCAGTATGTGAATAGGGTACATACAGTATGCTCCACAGTGAAGTCATACATTGTTGGTTTTGAGCAGGTACACCAAACGCACAATAATCATGTTTTTCAGAAAGCCTAGTTTTTGGATGTAAGGATTGTGAAACTCTTGCCTATGTATTGTCCTGGACTTGTGGGGAGAGGCTGGCTTTTCATAACTCAGAGTGCAGCTGTGACCTCGGAGGGATGATAAAACCATTGTTTCTTCTTAATAAGCTGTTTTGAGCCTATGTACAAGCCATAATCAAGCTAATTAAAACTGGTTTAAGTTACTTTTGTTAAAAGTGACATGTTATAACTTTAGGTAAGTGTCATGGAACACATAATAACACACTATACAATTGGAACATGTAGGGTTTTCTGATAACCACACACCTTGTGTGGGGCATGGTACACATTGTTCCAGTTAAATGGTATAAGCTCTTATTGTTTCATCAGACTTTGTTCCTTTTCATTGTACAACCCGTTACTTATGCTTCCCATTTAAATGATGAAGGAAGCGAGAAATCATTGAAACTGTGTTTCTGCTGACATTTGTAAAGTGAAGAAGAAACGCAAATGTTAATTTTGAATGTGCTTTGTCTCACACCATGCATCATGCTAGGGAAATAAGACCAAATTTGATCAAGGAAATTACATATGTTAGCTATATATCTGTGCTGTACGAAATAATTTCTTGGCTCAGCTTAATGACATCTACACTGATGCCAGCTCAGAAACTAACATCTCTGTGCCATGCCAGCTCAGAAAAGAGCCAACATCGCCATGAAAGCTCAGCTTGGCTTAGAAAATAACATTTACCCTGATGCCAGCTCAGAACACCATCAACTGAGTCCTGTGTGTCATATCACTGATGTATCAAATTTGATTTGCTTTGTTCTTGTTTGCATTTTTGATTCCTGAATAAACTCTTTGAGATTGACTTTACCTGATGAAGATTCATTATTTTTAAGGATAAATAGAACCTCTTACATGGAGCTGGTTTAATCTGGTATGAAGTTGTCCATATGTACCAGCAATAATCACAGCTGTGACCATTCTGATTCAAATATAATTTCTGATATGTTAGTTAATTACTACCTTGAATATTGACAGGTTAATAGCTTACTTTTCTCTCTAAAACTCTGACTACTTTAAAATATGTGGTTTTATTAAGTTCAAGGAAACTTATAAAAAGAAAACTTGCCTATACCATCTGTCTGTTGGGTCTTGACAGATGTGGTCGGATTTGTCATATCTCCTGTGGGAACATAAGCAACAACATGTAGAAAAGCATCACCATTAGGCTAAAAAGGTGGCCGGCTGTTTAATAATTAACTGGAAATGACATTAGTAGAGTCACGCGACAAATGCGTAAGGGAGGCAGCACCTGTGTTGAAAACTGGAAGAAAGTGGGCGGCAAAGAAAGCTGTGGAGGATGTAAAGGCTGCCCTTTGAATTGGTGATATCATGGGGCAAGTTCAGCATGGAAGAGGGGGTCTTGGTGGTCTCAGTTCAGCTCCTCCTACATGGCACAATGTAGCCCCAGCTCAACGGAGGAAGCTGGTAGTCAATGAGGTGCAAAAGCAGGAGGAGAGGTTAAGGTGCATAAAGGCCATTTCCCAGGCCAAGCAGGGAGAATGGATGAGATGGGAGAGTGCGGAACAATGCTAGATTGGCTGGCAAGACCTTTGGTCAATGGAACACTGCAGGATCAGTTTCCTCATCAGGTCAACATATGATGTTCTCCCATCACCACAGAACCTAAACCTCTGGATAGAAGAGGATCCGTCATGTCCTTTGTGTTCATCACCTGCAACATTAAGGCACATTTTGACAGGATGTAAAATGGCTCTTAGCCATGGACGGTTTACTTGGCGCCATGACCAGGTGCTGCGATGTTTGACCTTAGCATTGGAAGACAAGTGTAACATGACCAATAAGTTGCCACCTGTTCCATCAAAACATTACACACAAAAGACAACATTCCTCCACCCAGGAGAGCAACCACTAAGAAAAGGTGTTAAAACCAATCCTCGCCCAGGACAACTGGAAGCTGCTAGAGACTGGAAAATGCTGGCAGATGTTGGTCAATGGCTTATTTTTCCACCTGAGATTGCCACCACTAACCTTCGACCAGCTATTGTCTTGTGGTCTGGATCAGCACGCCTTGTTCACCTGGTAGAGTTAACAGTGCCATGGGAGGATGCTGTAGATGAGGCATATGAGAGGAAGAAACTGTGGTATGCTCAACTAGCCACTGAAGCGGAACAGCGAGGATGGAGAGTCCGGTTTACCCAGTGGAGGTGGGTTGTCGAGGATTTGTGGCACACTCTACAACCCGGTTTCTCAGAGACGCCGGATTCAGTGACCAAGAGTTGTGTCGCACAGTAAAGAACTTATCTGAAGCAGCAGAGAGGAGCAGCAACTGGCTGTGGTTGAGACGGAAAGATTCTGGCTGGGGATCTCAAGCACAATAGAAAGAAAGAAACGCTGATGTACAGGTAAGTAAGCTGGGCTGAGTTGAGTGGGGGACGGAGGGGTGTGATGCTGGGACACCAGAATCACCGACGAGCCCTCTTGAGGTGTTGTGGGCTAGTCGACGAAACACAGAGGATGGAAGGTGCCCACTTGAAGACCCCAGAGATGTACCCTACTTAGCTCAATCCAGAAGGTTGTCATGCTGATGCGCTGGGGAGACCGCACTGTGGTTGATCCCCGGAGCCAGCATCGCAGCCGTTGTGTGTGCTGATGCTCTAGGGAGGCAATAAGCTGATCCCTGGAGCCAGCATTACACTTCAGCCATCAACACCAGACAGAAGGATATCTACATCATCATATGGAAGGAAGCGCAAATGGATGGAGACACATATGGATCACATTAGTTTACTGTAAAGCTACGTCTTAGTTGGTGCTTATCTTGGCGAGCCGAGTTCAAATCAGCATGAAGTTTTAACATCTACTCTCGTGTAATGGAAATCATAATTCAGACCAACATTAATTTGATGATAATGATGTTAATAGTGGGAGATCTAACTACTGCCCCTATAATGTATAAACCTGATCTTGTGCAGATCTCATTCCACTTATTGAGCTCTATGTATGTTCAGTCACAAGCACAATCACACACTCTCTTTCCCTCAGTTTCTCCTCTAGGGGTAAATGAAGCTCGTTCCCCAGTATAGTGTTCTTGTGTGTTGAAAAGAACAATCCAAGACCAGTATAGTGAATATTCGTAATCTGTATTCATTCATTTATTAAACCTAAAACAGCATTGTGCTTCCAGCTTGCAACTGCAACCTTCCTCTCTCAAAACCCGAACTGGAGTGACGTAACAATCAGCTACGTTACTTCACTCAAAACATGGACTGGACTCAAATAGTGCCACAGTATTACAACAACATTACACCCAGCCTTGGACGTCAGACAGCACTGGCCTCACCTCAGCGAGGACGGCTCTCCACTGAGACTGAGGAGAGCTCTTCACTCAAGCTTATTTCACCCATTCTTTCCCACTCTGGGGTAAACGAAGCTTGTTCCCCAGTCTTGGAGGCATGGGCGTCCGCAGAATTCATTTTAGGGGAGCAAGGTGTTTAGAACTAGTCGGGTAACGTGGTTTTGTATCGCATAATAATGATCACACTTCTAAGCCTCAGACGTAAGCCGGCACAGGTCCAGGTGGCAGCAGAGATCCTTCTCATTTTCAGGTTGCGTTTCCACTTGTCTATATATATTTAATTCAAGCGCACAGAATGTGCTGCACAGTAAGGGGAATTTAAGAATACACTTTAGCTACTGTCTCCACTTCTATAGAATTATTTTAGTCACACAGGAACGCGTAGGAATAAAAGTTTAAAAATGCAGTCATAAAGTGTGATTTATCAACATACTTGAATCAATTATAAAAATACTTTGCAAAGAAAAACAACCACAACCAAGTAGAGCAGGAAGTGTAAACTATAATACAAAATATGTCACCTACTGACATATTGCAGTAGCAAAGTGCATGTTGAACACACTGCTCCAAGCTAACTGAACTATTTAAAACAAACAAACACACACTTAAACACATGATACTATGATAGTAGCAGCACTGACACACCTAACTAGAGGTACAGTATTACTATCTTGTAAATGGTCAGCAGCAAGCTATTTAATTATATTCAGTTTAAACTTAAGCATAACTTAGTGAGAAAAAGTATGAAAAGGATTTTATTGTAGAAGACCTGAAAACAAGTTTCTTACAATTAATAACTATAGTAGCAGTATATAATAATATTATTATTTATTTTGCAGACACCTTAATCAGACAATTTACAGAGGCTAAGCTGTGAATTAAGCTGTAAATTAGGACCTCAGTTTCACACCTCATCCTAAAGACAGAGCACAAGGAAGTTAAGTGACTTGCTCAAGGTCACAGAGTGACTCAGTGAATGAGCTTGGATTTAAAGCTAGGAACCTCTTGGTTCCAAAACCTTTCTTTAACCACTGGGCCACACAGCCTCCACAGAATATAACTATGAACAGAAAATAATTTAAAAACTAATTAATTATTGTTGTAAAAACATTTTCAACTTAAGTGGTCTGCACCATCACACATAAAACAAAGCAAGAAAAAGATATTCACAGTTGGGCATTCACATTGTGAGAAATTTGATTTAATACACTGCTTCAAGCAAATGCATTTAAAATTACATGATTTAAATGCAATGCATAAAAAATAACTTTGGTAAAGGTACAGAAAGACATTTACCCTACAAGACCAACCATGCAAAATGTTGTGCCAGTCCATTTAACAGGGTCGAAATTATTAAAGTGCAAAATTGGTGTTTAACAATAAAGCCAACTCATCCCTAACTGTGGTGGTCCCGCCACTATAATTAACAGTTCAATTTATACTGTAATACCCGACACACTCAGATGTATAGAGTAGCATTTAATCTGTGAGTAAAAGCGCAGCATATTAAAGTTTACATTGTTATAAATGCAGTAGAAAGGTAAAACACACACTGTAAATGTGCACATAAATCAGCTAAAACAACAACATCTGATGAAAACCAATACTGTAAATGTGCCTCCATATTGACTCCGATTATCAAATTCAGACTAACGTACGTCAGCAAATACAGAGTAAAATTATTTGATCTAATAAGGTTAGATCTTTCTGTCCCTGTAGTCTGCACTACTGAACACACATGTTATTTCCCACCAGCAAAAAAAAGGTTGTGCACAAGAATCCCAGGACAGTCCACCCTGCCTTTGAGCAGGACAGCCAGCTTGGTATCCTTTTGATCAGCTTGGTGTGCTTTCCAATACAGCTCCCAAAACCATTATTTCATCACCCGAATAGATGGCTCCTCTGTACGACTGCATACCACTAACTGAGAGAGTTAGGGTTACAGCTACCATTCACATAATTTTTTTTTTTTAGTAAATTTGGATTCCGGAGGAAAGTGCCCTCTGCTGCTGAATGCTTGGAGGTCTGACATACAATTGTCCATATTTTCTCTGCTCACATCATAAGTTGTTCCATACTAATAATGCCAGCCTAGTCTTTGTTTTGTGTTTATACATGTTTTGTGTTTATTTTAATTCTGTAAGAGTATGGTCAGCTCTACTGGGGTTAATATTACCGTCCTGTACTTCATGGTGAGTCCTGTCAGAATGGTTTCATTTGAAGAAACTACCCCTACTGTATGCAATGATGGTTAACTCCAAGTCAGTCATTTTAATCGTGAAATATGTTGTCAAATACGGTCATTTAAATCAGAAAACTGAATTGAGAACAAAACAAACACAGACTTGCCTGTCAGTTTCTGTTGGGATGGAGTTGTCATATATTATGTGGGAACATAAACAACAACAATTAGAAACTAAAGCTGAGGTGGCAGTTTCTCTAATAAATAATTCAGACCAATAATTATTACACCGAGGGATTCTGATGATCTCTTCAGATTCATGAACTGCATGGGTATTGATCGTTGTCATATTTCAAAGCAGTTTCATGTCTAATTGAAATCACATGAGAGACACAATAGTTAATCTGACATCAAGAAGACAAACATTAAAGGAGATTCAGTTCAATCTTCCACCCCCATACCAGCTTTAGAATATATCATAGACTATTTAATGCTGGTCTTTGCAGTGCTGTACAGCAAACATTGAAACAAGTAAATAAATAAAACTATTTGTGAATTACAGTAATGAGTAATATGTATTTTTTAAATGTATTTTTGTTTACGACTGTAAGTCGCCCTGGATAAGGGCGTCTGTTAAGAAATAAATAATAATAATATGAGAAGGCTAATTATGATTTTTTTAAAGACCCGGCTGTGCTATTTTGCTTTGCTATTCGGCAAACAGTAAGTATTTTTTTATTATATTTATTTTCCTATACCATATGTACCAACAGTATTTTTAATTTTAATTTTTGTTAGATTCACCTTACTAACAATACTGAAAAGAAGACTCACAAACACCTTTACAGATGCTGGGTTTCACAAAGACCCCTCAACTGATGACTAAAAGGGTGGCTGTACAGCTCTGGCCAAAAGTTTTGCATCACCCTATAGAATTAACAAATTTTGCTTCATAAAGCCTAATTAAACCTGCTAAATAATGTTATGTTAACACATTGAACTACAAACCGCTTTGTAGTTTTGCATATACTTGATAAAAACTGACAACAATTTTAAGATTTGACATTTTGAAATCTAACATGAAATACTGTACTACTATTATGGCTTGCAGTAGATATTATTTTGTAGTTTCTTTATGACATGATGTTAAATACAAGATCTAAATTATGTTTATATATATTTTTTGATTATGTCTAAATTTTATTTTTCTGGATAATGCAAAACTTTTGTCCATAGCTGTATGTGCCACTGTCAATTGAATCGGCCCCACTGTGACACAAAGTATTGAGCTCAGTCCTTACCTGTCACATGAAGGTAGACTGGGCGACTGTGTTTGCTGTTTGCTGAGTTCACAAGCTTCTCTTTCCATAGACACAGGTGTAGTTTCCAGTATCACTCCTCTTAACATTTTTAATACAAAACTTGACAGCTGGTTTGCCTTTGGGATCGGGTTGTGAATCGACAAGGCTTCCATTTTTATACAGATGGAAAAACCTTTCTTTTCCTGTTGCATCTCTGAATTCAACTGATATCATGCATTTAAATGATACATCCATTCCTTCAACTGCACTCTGTTTGTCTAGCAGAAGTATGAACTGATTGCTTGACTCTGAAAATAAGTTAAAAATATGCCTTCACTTCTCTCTGTTTTATATAAATGGAACCAATTCTCCTTGTTCTCTGGTTGTTCTCCGTGCACAGCCGCTATTACACATTTGAATTCAACCTTCTCCCCTTCCACTACAGTCGTTTTACCAATCTGAAGTATCGCTGTGCGAAGTGGCTCTGTAAACATATATTTAAAAATGAAAAAATGACAGATGAGCGAGAACAATCTGTTAAGCAAATAAGAACATATGAACACTTATTGAAGTGAGGTTAAATTTTTTTATACACATTTGACATTCCATGCCTATAAATATGTTTCAAACATGATGTTTTTAGAAAATTAAATAAGACCATTTGTTTTCTGAAAACTCCTCTTTTCTGTGTTCACGTGATTTGAAACATTTAATCCAAAAACAATATTAGACTTTTTGTTCTGTTTCATAAAAGTTATTAGTAAAATGAAACCGGGAGAAAAGTTTATATTTTTCAGTGACAATGTATGAAAAAAGCCATCTTCACAAATGCTACAAAATGTCATTAGTTTTAAAAACACATTTATTGCATGTAGTTATTTGAAATGGGCCCTAGCTCAAGCATGTAGGAATAATAACAGTGATGTTATTTGGAAGTAAAACACAAGGGTGCAATTTACAAAGACCTTTACTCCAAAACTATCATTTGCACTTCTTTCTGAAAAGAGAAAGACATCCATTAATGTGAGAACACGAGAAATAAACAACATAAGAATATCTAAGAATTCAATGCCTGAGTTGTTTATTTCAGGTTGAGTAACTTCATTGTGTGTGTTTATTCTAGCAGGAATAATGGTGCTAAAAATACTTCAGATTAAATGTCAGATTGAATTTCACCCTTAAATGTTACTCATTCATAATGCAATCAAGAATTAAATCATTGAATCTTATTATGTCAGCGTGTCAGAGACACACATACCTGTCGAATCCAGCAGCACGTCTCCAAGTGCAAAAACTGAAAAACAAATTCATCATTTTACAAATAAGAAAACGTTAGCTTCTATTTTCTTTTAAAGAATAAAAAAGTGAGATTTGGTCAAATCCAATGTGCGGGAGTGATGTATTTTTCATTGTGACATGTGCTCTCCTCTGCACCTCTGATAAGACTAATCAGGAGTGCAGATATTTCATTGATTCAAATAAGACAATTAACATTTCAAACGTACACCCATAAAAAAGTTATCAAACAAATAATAATACTTACGAAGTATGATTGAATGAATACCCCAAGGCATATTGGGAAGCTGTCCAATGAATCTCTGAAACTACCAGTATGAAGTTCCTCTGTTTGTAACACAACTAAACATGACAGTGAAAATTATTATATCAATACAGTAATGCACATACGACAGCACCCTCCCTCACTGAAAAAGTGTTTCCGTTACACATGTAAAAGTTGACTATTAAAGTAACCAAAGATCAAGAGCAATACACAAATGGTATTGGTCCTTCAAAGCCTCTCATTGTCATCATCTAAAGACCAGGTAGTAGTATTTTCTTTATAACCTCAATGTATTGTTCATCTGCATCAGCTGAAAGAGAGTGAACTTATTGTAAAGAATGAATGAACAGATACTAATAATTCAAATGATAAGGAATAACATACAGCAGCCTGTAAATAACTGTTGAGAATTCCATCATTTTTTTCGGATACAAGATAAACACAACAGAGCTTTATTTCACAGCTTTGAACATCAGTGTATCATTAATGATGTTGGCACTGTTTAGTTTTACCCATCTTTAAGATTTATACTGACGTGCTATGAGTGTCTTACATCTTCAGTCAAACTGCAAAGGATCTTAACCTGAGAGACTCTGCCTCTGCACGTTTTTGTCTTTGACTTTCTGCTCCCACACAGTCCCTGTTGAGTTTATGCCATCTTCTTTATGGGTGAATCTTTGCATCAACCCAACATCACATTTGTACGGCTATTTCTGACCAGACATGGGTGCTCCTGGTTTTTGGGCTTTGCCAAGGTGTACAAGACAGCACAGCTCTGTTTAAAACCTCATCAACAATTCTCATTGAGCATCAGAGAATCTCTGCTTCCTCATTCTTCTCGATGGCTGTGTAGTGTCAGTGAGTCTCCCTCGCAATGTGCACTGGCCATTTTTAGTGAAAGCAATATGACGCTGATCAGTTTCAGTCGCCTTATGTATTGATGCAAGTAAAATTATTCAACGTGTTGTCACTGGAACAATATTTATACACAGTTGTTGTTTTTGTATATAATAGTGGGCCATTGTACACAATGTATTTTGTAAAGATTATACAGAATTAACAAAATAACACCACTTCATCAATCTAATCTACCTTTTCTCTATTTTTTAATTTCTTTCTTTTTTATTTTCTTTCTTCTTTACTTTTTCTATGGGAAATCCCCACCCATACACCTCTTCCCTACTGCTGACCACACACACCATAAACAGACTAATCACAGTGATGGACAGGGATGGACTAACCCTGCCTAGGTGCAATGCCACATAGGCACCCAGGATATGCACACTTGTATCAGAAAAGTGTTAGAGCTAGGGTTAGCATTAGGGTTAGGGTGTTAGGTTTAGAGTTAGCATTAGGGTTACAATTAGGAATAGGGTTATGGTAAGGGTTATATCGTGCAAAAGGTTTTACACATTAGTACATTGTAACTTTGTGTGAAAGGATAGCGCTGTTTCCCAAGATGTTACCGGCATGAATTAGAGACCCAGAGAGAGAAGCTGCAGTCGCACACATTTCTGAAACACAAAACAAAGAAAAAGGCACAAGGGTCAAAACAAAAGGTTTCCACAAAAATATTACAGGTTGGGTATTCACCTTCACTATATTCATTGCCGTGAAAAAGTATTTGCCCCCTGTCTGATTTTCTGCATTTTTGCATATTTTTGACACTGAATGTTATCAGATCTTCAACCAAAACCTAATATTAGATAAAAGGGACCCCGAGTGAACAAATAACACAAAAATTTGATACATATTAATTTATTTATTAAAGAAAGTTATGCAACACCCAATGCCCCTGTTTGAAAAAGTAATCACGCCCTTAGGCTCAATAACTGGTTACACCACCTTTAGCAGCAATAACTGCAACCAAACGCTTCCTCTAGTTATTGATTAGTCTCTCTATTATTGCTACAGTGCTGTGTAGGAATTTTGGCCCACTCCTCCATGCAGAACTGCTTCAACTCAGTGACATTTGTGGGTTTTCGAGCATGAACTGCTCATTTCAGGTTCTGCCACAACATCTCAATGGGGTTTAGGTCTGGATTTTGACTAGGCCATTCCAAAACTTTAAATGTCTTGTTCTTCAACCATTCTGATGTAGACTTGCTTGTGTGTTTTGGATCATTGTCTTGCTGCATGACAGAGTTGCGCTTCAGCTTCAGTTCATGGACGGATGGCCTGACATTCTCCTGTAGAATTCTCTGATACAGAGCAGAATTTATGGTTCCTTCAATGATGGCAAGGCGTCCAGGAAAAGACGCAGCAAAGCATCCCCAAACCATGACACTACCACCACCATGCTTGACCGTTGGTGTGAGGTTCTTACTGTGGAATGCAGTGTTTGTTTTCGCCAGACATAACGGGGCCCATGTCGTCCAAAAGTTCCACTTTTGACTCATCTGTCCATAGAACATTGTTCCAGAGCTCTTGAGGATCATCCAGGTGCTTTTTGGCAAACTTGAGACGAGCATTCATGTTCTTCTTAGTGAGCAATGGTTTCCGCCTTGCTACTCTGCCATGAATCCCATTTTTGCCCAGTGTCTTTCTGATGGTGGAGTCATGAACACTGACCTTAGCCAAGGCGAGAGAGGCCTGCAGATCCCTGGATGTTGTTCTAGTGTTCTTTGTGACTTCCTGGACAATTTTACGCCTTGCTCTTGGAGAGATTTTGGCAGGACGGCCACTCCTGGGAAGATTCACTACTGTCCCAAACTTTCTCCATTTGGACAATATGGCTCTGACTGTGGTTCGGTGGAGCCCCAGAGCCTTAGAAATGGCTTTGTAACCCTTTCCAGACTGACAGGCATCAACAACTTTTTCCGGAGGTCTTCAGGAATTTCTTTTGTTCGTGGCATGATGTGCCTCTAGAACCTGTGTGCTGACAACTTCACTCAGATGGTAAGGGCCAAAGTTAGTCAGATTTATATTGGGCAGGGCTGGCCAAAATAAGGCCTGGTTGTTAACCAAAGTACTCAAACAGTTGACCCTAATTATCCCTTTAATTGGGTTGAGTTAACTGGGGGCAATAACTTTTTCACACCTGAAGATTGCATGTTTGATTACCTTGCACACCAAACAAATGAAAGAAGCACCAAACTTTGGTGTCATTTTTTTTTCTCTCAGACTCCTTCTATATAATACTACAACCCACAAAAAATCTGACCAAGTATAATGTGAAAAATGTGCAAAAATACAGAAAATCAGACAGGGGCAAATACTTTTAACGGCACTGTAATTCTCAAAAACACAGTCTAAACAGAATATACACACTCACCTAACTCACAAACAAAGGATTTCTGCTCCCCTCTATACAGGTGGCCACACCCCAATTAGCACTCAATTACCTAATTGGGGAATGGCCACATCTATGATTGTTAGCAGGGATAGGATTTAACCCCATCCCTGCCACACTATGCATAATGGCATTGTAATTATGTGTAAGTACACATGTATTTACTAAGTAAGTACAATGTAATTACAGAGTAATCAGAGACATTTAATGTAAAGCGTTACCAAGATTTGACATGGTGTTGGATCCTTTTTATAATTCCCATACTGTAGAACTGTAATGGACTTCCAAAACATCATTATGCTCTATAGCGGGGTGGCCAACCCTGGTCCTGGAGAGCTGCAGGGTCTTCTGGTTTTCTTTGTACCTGAGTTCTCAATTACTTAACTGAACCAAATATTTTCTTAATTGATCAACACTAACATTTCTTCCAGGTCTTCAGCTATTGATTATTTAAAGAAAAGCTGTATGATTGTGGCTACCCTGAACCAGGGTTGACCACCCCTGCTGTACAGTGTGACAAAATGATTGAGTTCACAGAACAAATGTAAGGGGTGTTTCAGTTTGTACACAGAATACTGGAGGACACTTCAGTAATTGAATGTTCCCTGCTGTTAAATAAAATATTTCAAGGTGGCTAATAGATTGAGTCAAGGCGTGCTGGGGCCTGTGTCCAGAAGAGCAAAGTGTTTGAGTGAGATGGTGACCAGTATTAGGTTTCTCAGAACAGTAAAATACACAGTGGTTTATGGGAGGAAGTGCTGACTCATGCAGTCTACAACAGTACAGGTTCTTGGCTATTAAAGAGACATAAATTAAACCAACTGTACTGTACTGGATAGAGGGACTAAGAATGTCGGTTTTCAATTAGTATTGACTTTGATTAACTGGAGAAGGACTTTAAGAGACCATGAAGAATATTCAACTGATCGGAAGAGCAGTGGATTTAAATACCAACACTTTCAAAAAATGAATAAAGGGCAACAGTGCATGTTAGTGTCTTTAGTTCTTATTATGTGTGTAGAAATATTTAAATGTGTAAGATTCATATTTTTATGATTTAAATGGTGGTGGCATTGAGATCCACAGCTGATTAGGTCAATTCAATAGATCTTCATGGGTCTCATTTTATCCAAGGTCCTTTTCTTTGATAAGAACAAGACACAACCATTTGATGTAGCCAGGAAAACAGGACAGAGGCTTTTCATGCAAGTGCAGCACTATGTAATAAATCAACAGTCAGCATGCAGGCTGAGCTCCAGCACTAACACTGTGGCAGCCAGTCAACAGTTATTATGAGCTTGTGGGTAAAATGTGATTCCTCCCCAAACTCCCCAAAATTCAAAGTAAAGAAATTGTATAACAGCAGTGAAAAGGTAAACCATGGATATTCACCTTCACTTATTATAAATAATTGAAACAAAAGCTTTGAAAACTACAAGAAATGCCAACAGGAATACAAAATACAGTTTTATTTATTTACAAATCAATCCTAATCCTCTGATGTTAGCTGTGCCACAATGACCTCCCGGATATAGTTTGTGAGACAGTGTGTAAAGGGCAGCTGGAAAGCTTGAGATAACATAGCAGACATTACAACAGGGGAGTCCATGCTATGCGTGCAGCTAAGCCTATTGCATGGAGACCCATCAGAACCCGGGGGCTGGGACTCTTCAAGAGCATGAGCCAGTGCTGCTCATAGCCTGGCTGTGTGAGACGTGTACAGAGTTCATTTTAGCAAGCTTAGAAAGGTGCTTAAAACACTGCTTCAGCAAACCACAGGATTTAAAGTAGAAATGTTAAGAGGCCATCAACACACAACATGTTATTTGATGGTTACAGTGTGCACTGATGAAAAGAAGAGAATATGTAATGTGTGTGAGATAATAGGAAAACAAAAAGCAAATAGAAATTAATTTTAAAACAATGACATGAAATACATACAGAGCTGTGCTGAAGAGGCTCTGTCTAAGTGTTATCTAATTGGGCCCCACTTTGGAGTGACTGCTGTGAACACCAATTACAATTACAACACTGTTAAGAAACAACCCAACACGGTTTTTTATTTGCAGTTTGGTGACTTTATTAGTTGGGTTTTTCATGTCCATCAAATGAGAAGAAAAAAAACATCAATTGTTGATTGTCCCTGATTAAGTTTGCAGCACTTTCTTTTCAGTTGGTGGCCACGTGTGACAGACGCTTCCTGCACCTAGAAATAACTTGTCTGGTGATGTGATGAGTAGCATCCCATCAGAGAAGCTAAACAGAGCTCTCAAATTCCAATGCAATATATATATATATATATATATATATATATATATATATATATATATATACATTATATATATATATATAGTGACAGAGTGGTGCGTGGGACATATGGTAAAGTGCGTAACAATGCATACGTAAGTAACACAATGAAAACAATCCTATTTCCACGATAAATAACTGTCTGTAGTGGGTACTGTGTGTAGTGGGGTAAAATGGCTGCCGACTAAAAGACTACATTTCCCAGAAGGCCATAGTCAGAAAGGCCAAATTTAAATGTGTAACAGGACACAGGTGTGTCTTGTTAGGACGGGGTCCTGGCTGTATAAAGCCAGCCTCGAATCCAGGTCAGGGGAGTCTACCAGTGAGATGGCTGTAGAGTAAGACTTATGGTGTTCCTAAAAGATTACTGTGAGTATTCAAGATGAACTGTTACTGTGTGGAATAGTTGTGCTGTTTGTAAAATGACTAATTGTTTTCTGTACAGTTACAGATTAGTAGTAGTAGTAATAATAATAATAATAATACATGTGTTCAACCATCCAATAGGACTATTCAATTTGTCCTGAGTAAAGACTAATGTCTTTATCAGTATGATATGATGATGCTAGCCAAAGCCTTAATCTTTCTCCATAGTTTCATGTTTACGACAGAAAATAAATATTAAAAGGTGTAGATAGGAACGTGTGTTATGTGATTTGAAAAAAAAAACAGAAGGGGAGAAAATCACAGAGCTTTTAATTCCAAATGATCATTTGCATATTTTGTACTGAAAAGAGAAAGTGTGTTTTTATTCTTTCAGGACAAATGGTGAGAGTGAAAGACCTTGTGAATTCCACCCTAAATGTGGAATGCTTCCGTCCTTCTGTACCAGTACGACTGGTGCTGTCCCTGGACAATGTGATGCCACAGGGCATTGCTGGACTCCTTCCAGAAATGTAGAGGCACTGTGATGGGGTGCTGTGACAGAAATAGAATGAGTCTTGGTGGTAAATCTCCCTCCCGACCTGTGAGGGCGCTAAGTAAAGGGAACAGAGTACCCTGGACTGCATGGACTGGTGACCGTATTTGTATATTGTGGATGTATTAAGACTGCAAATCCGTTTTATAGAACAATGCAGTACAGATTATTGTGTATTGCCCGGCATAATTTCCCTATATTGTAAACCAGCATTAGATGATATGTGTACTAAATGACTTCCGTGTCAGTTTGCACAGTGCCGCAGTCCTTCCCGTCCGCAGCGAGAACAGTAGAATTCTATGCCAAACCCGACCTTGTTTAAAAGTCCAAAGGTTGTGTCAGAAGAGAGCAGGAGAGATTTTAAGTTTGTTTTAAATATGTTTCTGAAATTGGAGGGTAGTGGTGAGATGTATCTGTTGTCGAGTTTAAACATTGCATACTCGCTAGTCAGTTTTATAAGGCGATATTTAATAAGTAGATGCCGCTGCTTCATATATATTACATGCTGAGTAAGACTTGCATGGTGATTTCTAAGATGGTTTTTGAATAGTGTTACTGCTACTGCTTGCCTCAGAGTTTTCTTTGTTATGTTCTCTGACTAAATAAATACCACAGTATATTTGCCAGTTTTTTCTGTAATTCTTAGTGACAGAGATGAAAAAAAGATTGTTGAATGATTTAAATGCTATTTCAGTTGTATGTTGACATTTTTACCTACAGAAACACTGTTTAGAGAATTGTTACTATTACGGCGTAGTAATATTTATAGGTCAGGTAAGTAAGTTGGTCTATGATGTCATAACCATGTGGTAAGAAAATTATTACCACACAGTCATGTGATCTTGTTCAGCCAATCACAGCACTTAATTTAAACAAGCCATTTTATAAACTTGTTTTTCTATTATAATTATTATTTGTCTGTTTTGTTTGGCCAACGAGCCGTTTTGTTTTGATAAAGTGTTTTTGTTTAAACTTTTCATTTATTAAATAAATGCGCAAGCAGTGCTTTTTCATACCCCAGTACTGCCTTGTGTGTCTATATCATCCGGGTCTGTGACGTCATCTACCAGCCATCATTGTGACAGGCAATCAAAAGGGTGACATCTTAACTGGCTTGGCTAAACTTCAAGTTGATAGTATATCAGCACAATATCTTCTCTGAGAGAGTAAGAACATTGTTACAGCTCAGAGTCAGTTAAACCCTGACCAGTAGATGAACTGCATCTTCCACCAAGATAGCTTGGTATGTTCTTTAGAGGTGTTTCTACAATGTTCCTCACAGCAGTTCTTATTATAAACTTTCCCAAATCAATCCCTTTATCATATTTTTATTTTAATAGTAATAGTGTCTACTCTAACCAGAACACTGCCTTCTCACCAGCCAGGTCAGTAAATAGTGATGACTATCTAGGAGGGAACCAGCATTCCTTCAGCCTGAGCCTGAATAATAAACAGACCAGGGTAGAATACTCCCCAATATTGACCTGTAAAATAAAAAGCACTTTATATATGTAATGTCCAGCACCAAGACATACTTAACAAGCACATCCATTCCTAGCACAATGTTACCAAATTCACAGGCTATGATAAATATGGGGATAAATACATGGGGACCAGTACCAATTACACATTGACATGCCTATCTTTCTGTTATATACATCTAATTTCCCATAAAGCATTTGCAGGACAGATCAGCAGCTCCACTGAAGGAAACAGCAGGACACACCCACACTCCCAGCATGTTTGACCACATTCCAGTTCCTGGCTGAAGGGGGCGCACTTTTCTGATTCTGAATTACATTGTCCCTGTCTTTCTGTTGGGCTGACCACTCTCTCACAATCTAGTGAATAGAGGCCTTCAGGTCTTTCATCCATCCTTCCATTATCATTAACCACTTACTCCTTTACAGGGTCGCGGTGAGCCGGAGCCTAACCCGACATACACAGGGCGCAAGGCGAGACTACGCCCTGACGGGACGCCAGTCCATCGCAGGGCACCACACACACACTCACTCACACAGTGGGCAATTTAGAGTGACCAATCAACCTAGACAGCATGCCTTTGGACTTTGGGAGGAAACTGGAGTACCCGGAGAAAACCCACGCGAACACGGGGAGAACATGCAAACTCCACACAGACAGTATCCTAGGTCAGATTCGAGCCTAGGACCCTGGCGCTGTGAGGCAGCAGCGCTAACCATGGGCAGAGTTGGAAGGACAGCGTATTGAACTGGAACATGTATAAAGATATTGAAACATGAACACTTAACTACACTTCAGAATCAGAATCTTTCAGTCACACATTCCTTTCAATGTCTTTATTTATTTACTTCTGCTATAAAGGGAACAAATGCAAATGTAATGCTCATGGCTACAATACAATGTCCCATTATTTTGTCTATAACAATCCTTTGTCACTAAATTTAGCTGCGGGACAATGACCAGGACTTAGTGTCAGTTTGAGGAACAGGCGGATAACATGAGCAACATAACAACAGTTAGGCACATGCTGTGCATGCAGCTCAGCATATAGCAATGAAACCAGATGCTGAGTTCAGCACCCCTGACTCTGAAAGCATAAAGCAGGCAATGCGTGGCTGAGGTGAAATAGAAATGACTCATATGAAGTTACAAACAGAAATTAATTATTTATAGACATTAGACAGAAGAATGAGAAAGCCAATGCTACTCACAGCCTCATTGTGCAAGGCATATGCAGTGTTTAATTTTAGCATGTGTAGCGCTGTGACAAGAATGACAGAGCCTTGCTTAAGCAAACCACAGTATTTAAAACAGAAATGATAAAAGACCATCAATACAAAACATGTCTGGTGGTGTTGGCCCTGATGAAAAAAAAAAAACAGTGAGTTGAGATCATAGATAACAGACAACACAACCACACAAATGCATATTGTACACTTTATAACAATGAAGTTAAATACATACAGAGCCATGCTGAAGTGACTGTAGCTCAGAGATGTGGCTGATTGAAAAGACCCATATGAGCACTAATCATGGACTGCCTGTATACCTTAGGTAAGGCAATCTAGCACTACTGCTAACTGTGGTCTGTGTAACCAGCTGTTGGTTATTGAAATACATCTAATTGTTTTACAGTATGAAAAGGAAACACATGAAAAACAAGAAATAACATTCCATTCATAACACAACAAATTAGATTCTCAAAGCTTTTTTCAAGTTATTTTGAAAGGAAAGAATACAATTTCCTGATAATTAATTGCTAAGTTGAACCCCAAAAGCTTCATATATGTTTTCTAACCTGACACACACTGTATATAAAATGATAGACCAGGAATGATTCAAGATGTAACTTCTTGTGTCAGCCCCTTTAAAAGGTTACCGGTATTTGCACTTTTATTTTGCAGTCCATTTCTTTTTTCCAGGCCTATGCTATGCATTTATGTTGGATTACCATTGCTACCATACTAAACTTTACTCTTAACTGTTGCGTATGTTACATTGTCTTCATCAGGTGCAGATCTGGGTTTCTTCTTGGTGACACGGGCAGTGTTTATTTCTGAGTAGGTGAGTGCGTCATCCTGTTGCTTTGAAGGCTGCTTGGGCTGATTCTGCAATAAATTAACAGATTGGACAGAGGTCAGGATGGCTAAACGGAACTAAACAAACTGTCCAAACAAAGAGATACGACCTAATAAAAGAAAAGGGCCTTTTATTCATGTGTAAATATATACCAGTAGCTGCACAATATCTTCTTGTTATACCCTATCCACATTACTAAAAACAATACCTAAACAATGTGCAATGTGTTGAAACCATGTCATTATCATTCACTTTGTTCACAGTCGTGATTAAGCATGTGATTATTATGCTTATTAAGGTTGTGTGAATGAGGCGTTAGACACTCTCAAAGTTCCTCTACTCCATACCTGCTATAAGGTTCCAACACAATTCATACACTCCTCAACTGAGAGTTTTTACCTACAGCCTATTTACAGGGGAAATGTAGCCATTAGTCAATGGAACCCAAAGATGTCAAATGACCCTTTCCTGGTGCAAATTCAAATCACTCAACTCATTACATTAAGGTCTAAATGAACTTTATAAATTCGAAACAATAGCAATATAAAAATACATGGATTATTATCAGTGAGTCTGTATAGCCAGTGTTTTGTGTGTCTATTTAACTTTGCATGAGCAGATAAAGCTTATGTCATGGGCTTAAGTCAGCCCGGTTTGAAGAATGTTTGTGGTCAGGATTGATGCCTCTAGCAGTAAATTTTGCTTCAATAGAATGATAAATAATGGCAATGAATCCATTCAAATCTGAAAGAACCTGTATATGTGCAAGCAAATTGTTTGAGACATGTAACATATAGGACTTACCACCGTGGCGTATACAGCTTCAATCTGGACAGCAGGGTCTGGAATGGAATTGTATCAAATAGATTAGTTTCCTAGTTGGAATGGAGGTGAAAACAGCTAGTGACACACTATGCATTAGTAACATTATATATATATATATATATATATATATATATATATATATATATATATATATATATATATATATATATATTTGCACCAAACAATGGACTGAATAATGGAAGACTGCAGTAAACACTCACCCAGGAATCATGCTTTTAATATAGAATTGAACATGATTTAGGGACACAATAAATTGACACAAGAAGATGAAGAAGTCCCCATCATTTAAACATACTTCATTTGTATCCATTGTGGTGAAGAATGCTGTGCCCTACCTCGTTTGGATTGTAGCCACTTCAGCACTCCTCCTATCAGCAGTACCAGCAGCACAAGGACCCCAGATCCTACCCCTGCACCCAGGTATGGAGCTGGAACAGATCCTGAGGGATCCACATACAAATGGGATTCATTGTAAGATCCAGTTAAATATGTGCAAACAGATTCTATGATTCATTAATAACCTATTGACATAAAAGCTTGATCAAGATGTGTTCAAAACAAATGTAATCCAAACCTGTTTTACAGTGCCTTGATCTTGCAGTATGTGAATAGGGTACATACAGTATGCTCCACAGTGAAGTCATACATTGTTGGTTTTGAGCAGGTACACCAAACGCACAATAATCATGTTTTTCAGAAAGCCTAGTTTTTGGATGTAAGGATTGTGAAACTCTTGCCTATGTATTGTCCTGGACTTGTGGGGAGAGGCTGGCTTTTCATAACTCAGAGTGCAGCTGTGACCTCGGAGGGATGATAAAACCATTGTTTCTTCTTAATAAGCTGTTTTGAGCCTATGTACAAGCCATAATCAAGCTAATTAAAACTGGTTTAAGTTACTTTTGTTAAAAGTGACATGTTATAACTTTAGGTAAGTGTCATGGAACACATAATAACACACTATACAATTGGAACATGTAGGGTTTTCTGATAACCACACACCTTGTGTGGGGCATGGTACACATTGTTCCAGTTAAATGGTATAAGCTCTTATTGTTTCATCAGACTTTGTTCCTTTTCATTGTACAACCCGTTACTTATGCTTCCCATTTAAATGATGAAGGAAGCGAGAAATCATTGAAACTGTGTTTCTGCTGACATTTGTAAAGTGAAGAAGAAACGCAAATGTTAATTTTGAATGTGCTTTGTCTCACACCATGCATCATGCTAGGGAAATAAGACCAAATTTGATCAAGGAAATTACATATGTTAGCTATATATCTGTGCTGTACGAAATAATTTCTTGGCTCAGCTTAATGACATCTACACTGATGCCAGCTCAGAAACTAACATCTCTGTGCCATGCCAGCTCAGAAAAGAGCCAACATCGCCATGAAAGCTCAGCTTGGCTTAGAAAATAACATTTACCCTGATGCCAGCTCAGAACACCATCAACTGAGTCCTGTGTGTCATATCACTGATGTATCAAATTTGATTTGCTTTGTTCTTGTTTGCATTTTTGATTCCTGAATAAACTCTTTGAGATTGACTTTACCTGATGAAGATTCATTATTTTTAAGGATAAATAGAACCTCTTACATGGAGCTGGTTTAATCTGGTATGAAGTTGTCCATATGTACCAGCAATAATCACAGCTGTGACCATTCTGATTCAAATATAATTTCTGATATGTTAGTTAATTACTACCTTGAATATTGACAGGTTAATAGCTTACTTTTCTCTCTAAAACTCTGACTACTTTAAAATATGTGGTTTTATTAAGTTCAAGGAAACTTATAAAAAGAAAACTTGCCTATACCATCTGTCTGTTGGGTCTTGACAGATGTGGTCGGATTTGTCATATCTCCTGTGGGAACATAAGCAACAACATGTAGAAAAGCATCACCATTAGGCTAAAAAGGTGGCCGGCTGTTTAATAATTAACTGGAAATGACATTAGTAGAGTCACGCGACAAATGCGTAAGGGAGGCAGCACCTGTGTTGAAAACTGGAAGAAAGTGGGCGGCAAAGAAAGCTGTGGAGGATGTAAAGGCTGCCCTTTGAATTGGTGATATCATGGGGCAAGTTCAGCATGGAAGAGGGGGTCTTGGTGGTCTCAGTTCAGCTCCTCCTACATGGCACAATGTAGCCCCAGCTCAACGGAGGAAGCTGGTAGTCAATGAGGTGCAAAAGCAGGAGGAGAGGTTAAGGTGCATAAAGGCCATTTCCCAGGCCAAGCAGGGAGAATGGATGAGATGGGAGAGTGCGGAACAATGCTAGATTGGCTGGCAAGACCTTTGGTCAATGGAACACTGCAGGATCAGTTTCCTCATCAGGTCAACATATGATGTTCTCCCATCACCACAGAACCTAAACCTCTGGATAGAAGAGGATCCGTCATGTCCTTTGTGTTCATCACCTGCAACATTAAGGCACATTTTGACAGGATGTAAAATGGCTCTTAGCCATGGACGGTTTACTTGGCGCCATGACCAGGTGCTGCGATGTTTGACCTTAGCATTGGAAGACAAGTGTAACATGACCAATAAGTTGCCACCTGTTCCATCAAAACATTACACACAAAAGACAACATTCCTCCACCCAGGAGAGCAACCACTAAGAAAAGGTGTTAAAACCAATCCTCGCCCAGGACAACTGGAAGCTGCTAGAGACTGGAAAATGCTGGCAGATGTTGGTCAATGGCTTATTTTTCCACCTGAGATTGCCACCACTAACCTTCGACCAGCTATTGTCTTGTGGTCTGGATCAGCACGCCTTGTTCACCTGGTAGAGTTAACAGTGCCATGGGAGGATGCTGTAGATGAGGCATATGAGAGGAAGAAACTGTGGTATGCTCAACTAGCCACTGAAGCGGAACAGCGAGGATGGAGAGTCCGGGTTTACCCAGTGGAGGTGGGTTGTCGAGGATTTGTGGCACACTCTACAACCCGGTTTCTCAGAGACGTCGGATTCAGTGACCAAGAGTTGTGTCGCACAGTAAAGAACTTATCTGAAGCAGCAGAGAGGAGCAGCAACTGGCTGTGGTTGAGACGGAAAGATTCTGGCTGGGGATCTCAAGCACAATAGAAAGAAAGAAACGCTGATGTACAGGTAAGTAAGCTGGGCTGAGTTGAGTGGGGGACGGAGGGGTGTGATGCTGGGACACCAGAATCACCGACGAGCCCTCTTGAGGTGTTGTGGGCTAGTCGACGAAACACAGAGGATGGAAGGTGCCCACTTGAAGACCCCAGAGATGTACCCTACTTAGCTCAATCCAGAAGGTTGTCATGCTGATGCGCTGGGGAGACCGCACTGTGGTTGATCCCCGAGCCAGCATCGCAGCCGTTGTGTGTGCTGATGCTCTAGGGAGGCAATAAGCTGATCCCTGGAGCCAGCATTACACTTCAGCCATCAACACCAGACAGAAGGATATCTACATCATCATATGGAAGGAAGCGCAAATGGATGGAGACACATATGGATCACATTAGTTTACTGTAAAGCTACGTCTTAGTTGGTGCTTATCTTGGCGAGAGCCGAGTTCAAATCAGCATGAAGTTTTAACATCTACTCTCGTGTAATGGAAATCATAATTCAGACCAACATTAATTTGATGATAATGATGTTAATAGTGGGAGATCTAACTACTGCCCCTATAATGTATAAACCTGATCTTGTGCAGATCTCATTCCACTTATTGAGCTCTATGTATGTTCAGTCACAAGCACAATCACACACTCTCTTTCCCTCAGTTTCTCCTCTAGGGGTAAATGAAGCTCGTTCCCCAGTATAGTGTTCTTGTGTGTTGAAAAGAACAATCCAAGACCAGTATAGTGAATATTCGTAATCTGTATTCATTCATTTATTAAACCTAAAACAGCATTGTGCTTCCAGCTTGCAACTGCAACCTTCCTCTCTCAAAACCCGAACTGGAGTGACGTAACAATCAGCTACGTTACTTCACTCAAAACATGGACTGGACTCAAATAGTGCCACAGTATTACAACAACATTACACCCAGCCTTGGACGTCAGACAGCACTGGCCTCACCTCAGCGAGGACGGCTCTCCACTGAGACTGAGGAGAGCTCTTCACTCAAGCTTATTTCACCCATTCTTTCCCACTCTGGGGTAAACGAAGCTTGTTCCCCAGTCTTGGAGGCATGGGCGTCCGCAGAATTCATTTTAGGGGGAGCAAGGTGTTTAGAACTAGTCGGGGTAACGTGGTTTTGTATCGCATAATAATGATCACACTTCTAAGCCTCAGACGTAAGCCGGCACAGGTCCAGGTGGCAGCAGAGATCCTTCTCATTTTCAGGTTGCGTTTCCACTTGTCTATATATATTTAATTCAAGCGCACAGAATGTGCTGCACAGTAAGGGGAATTTAAGAATACACTTTAGCTACTGTCTCCACTTCTATAGAATTATTTTAGTCACACAGGAACGCGTAGGAATAAAAGTTTAAAAATGCAGTCATAAAGTGTGATTTATCAACATACTTGAATCAATTATAAAAATACTTTGCAAAGAAAAACAACCACAACCAAGTAGAGCAGGAAGTGTAAACTATAATACAAAATATGTCACCTACTGACATATTGCAGTAGCAAAGTGCATGTTGAACACACTGCTCCAAGCTAACTGAACTATTTAAAACAAACAAACACACACTTAAACACATGATACTATGATAGTAGCAGCACTGACACACCTAACTAGAGGTACAGTATTACTATCTTGTAAATGGTCAGCAGCAAGCTATTTAATTATATTCAGTTTAAACTTAAGCATAACTTAGTGAGAAAAAGTATGAAAAGGATTTTATTGTAGAAGACCTGAAAACAAGTTTCTTACAATTAATAACTATAGTAGCAGTATATAATAATATTATTATTTATTTTGCAGACACCTTAATCAGACAATTTACAGAGGCTAAGCTGTGAATTAAGCTGTAAATTAGGACCTCAGTTTCACACCTCATCCTAAAGACAGAGCACAAGGAAGTTAAGTGACTTGCTCAAGGTCACAGAGTGACTCAGTGAATGAGCTTGGATTTAAAGCTAGGAACCTCTTGGTTCCAAAACCTTTCTTTAACCACTGGGCCACACAGCCTCCACAGAATATAACTATGAACAGAAAATAATTTAAAAACTAATTAATTATTGTTGTAAAAACATTTTCAACTTAAGTGGTCTGCACCATCACACATAAAACAAAGCAAGAAAAAGATATTCACAGTTGGGCATTCACATTGTGAGAAATTTGATTTAATACACTGCTTCAAGCAAATGCATTTAAAATTACATGATTTAAATGCAATGCATAAAAAATAACTTTGGTAAAGGTACAGAAAGACATTTACCCTACAAGACCAACCATGCAAAATGTTGTGCCAGTCCATTTAACAGGGTCGAAATTATTAAAGTGCAAAATTGGTGTTTAACAATAAAGCCAACTCATCCCTAACTGTGGTGGTCCCGCCACTATAATTAACAGTTCAATTTATACTGTAATACCCGACACACTCAGATGTATAGAGTAGCATTTAATCTGTGAGTAAAAGCGCAGCATATTAAAGTTTACATTGTTATAAATGCAGTAGAAAGGTAAAACACACACTGTAAATGTGCACATAAATCAGCTAAAACAACAACATCTGATGAAAACCAATACTGTAAATGTGCCTCCATATTGACTCCGATTATCAAATTCAGACTAACGTACGTCAGCAAATACAGAGTAAAATTATTTGATCTAATAAGGTTAGATCTTTCTGTCCCTGTAGTCTGCACTACTGAACACACATGTTATTTCCCACCAGCAAAAAAAAGGTTGTGCACAAGAATCCCAGGACAGTCCACCCTGCCTTTGAGCAGGACAGCCAGCTTGGTATCCTTTTGATCAGCTTGGTGTGCTTTCCAATACAGCTCCCAAAACCATTATTTCATCACCCGAATAGATGGCTCCTCTGTACGACTGCATACCACTAACTGAGAGAGTTAGGGTTACAGCTACCATTCACATAATTTTTTTTTTTTAGTAAATTTGGATTCCGGGAGGAAAGTGCCCTCTGCTGCTGAATGCTTGGAGGTCTGACATACAATTGTCCATATTTTCTCTGCTCACATCATAAGTTGTTCCATACTAATAATGCCAGCCTAGTCTTTGTTTTGTGTTTATACATGTTTTGTGTTTATTTTAATTCTGTAAGAGTATGGTCAGCTCTACTGGGGTTAATATTACCGTCCTGTACTTCATGGTGAGTCCTGTCAGAATGGTTTCATTTGAAGAAACTACCCCTACTGTATGCAATGATGGTTAACTCCAAGTCAGTCATTTTAATCGTGAAATATGTTGTCAAATACGGTCATTTAAATCAGAAAACTGAATTGAGAACAAAACAAACACAGACTTGCCTGTCAGTTTCTGTTGGGATGGAGTTGTCATATATTATGTGGGAACATAAACAACAACAATTAGAAACTAAAGCTGAGGTGGCAGTTTCTCTAATAAATAATTCAGACCAATAATTATTACACCGAGGGATTCTGATGATCTCTTCAGATTCATGAACTGCATGGGTATTGATCGTTGTCATATTTCAAAGCAGTTTCATGTCTAATTGAAATCACATGAGAGACACAATAGTTAATCTGACATCAAGAAGACAAACATTAAAGGAGATTCAGTTCAATCTTCCACCCCCATACCAGCTTTAGAATATATCATAGACTATTTAATGCTGGTCTTTGCAGTGCTGTACAGCAAACATTGAAACAAGTAAATAAATAAAACTATTTGTGAATTACAGTAATGAGTAATATGTATTTTTTATAATATGTATTTTTGTTTACGACTGTAAGTCGCCCTGGATAAGGGCGTCTGTTAAGAAATAAATAATAATAATATGAGAAGGCTAATTATGATTTTTTAAAGACCGGCTGTGCTATTTTGCTTTGCTATTCGGCAAACAGTAAGTATTTTTTATTATATTTATTTTCCTATACCATATGTACCAAAAGTATTTTTAATTTTAATTTTTGTTAGATTCACCTTACTAACAATACTGAAAAGAAGACTCACAAACACCTTTACAGATGCTGGGTTTCACAAAGACCCTCAACTGATGACTAAAAGGGTGGCTGTACAGCTCTGGCCAAAAGTTTTGCATCACCCTATAGAATTAACAAATTTTGCTTCATAAAGCCTAATTAAACCTGCTAAATAATGTTATGTTAACACATTGAACTACAAACCGCTTTGTAGTTTTGCATATACTTGATAAAAAACTGACAACAATTTTAAGATTTGACATTTTGAAATCTAACATGAAATACTGTACTACTATTATGGCTTGCAGTAGATATTATTTTGTAGTTTCTTTATGACATGATGTTAAATACAAGATCTAAATTATGTTTATATATATTTTTTGATTATGTCTAAATTTTATTTTTCTGGATAATGCAAAACTTTTGTCCATAGCTGTATGTGCCACTGTCAATTGAATCGGCCCCACTGTGACACAAAGTATTGAGCTCAGTCCTTACCTGTCACATGAAGGTAGACTGGGCGACTGTGTTTGCTGTTTGCTGAGTTCACAAGCTTCTCTTTCCATAGACACAGGTGTAGTTTCCAGTATCACTCCTCTTAACATTTTTAATACAAAACTTGACAGCTGGTTTGCCTTTGGGATCGGGTTGTGAATCGACAAGGCTTCCATTTTTATACAGATGGAAAAACCTTTCTTTTCCTGTTGCATCTCTGAATTCAACTGATATCATGCATTTAAATGATACATCCATTCCTTCAACTGCACTCTGTTTGTCTAGCAGAAGTATGAACTGATTGCTTGACTCTGAAAATAAGTTAAAAATATGCCTTCAGAATATAACTAAAAATATTCAATAACAAACAGTAGTTTTACTAATCCAAACCCTGTTCCAATTAGTGGTTTGATCATAATCTGTACCATATTAAAAACACCTTATCTAGTGTTATGTTTAATATTTTTTTAAGTTGTAGTTGATGGCAAATCAGTAATAACCATTTGAATAAAACATTCAGAGACAGCTATCTCACATAATTATAAGATTTCTTCAGCCGATATCAATAAGCATTTAATTACCAGAGCATGGTTCAGATTAGTGTGAGTCTAGTGTATGGGAAATTAAGCTTAAATAATTAAAACAATTTCAAGACTAATTTCAAGAATAATCAATTGAATGAAGGATCACTCTATTATTTATATATACAGTACTGTGCAAAAGTTTTAGGCAGGTGTGAAAAAATGCTGTAAAGTAAGAATGCTTTCAAAAATAGACATGTTAATAGATTATATTTATCAATTAACTAAATGCAAAGTGAGTGAACAGAAGAAAAATCTACATCAAAACCATATTTGGTGTGGCCAACCTTTGCCTTCAAAACAGCATCAAGCATCAATTCTTCTAGGTACACTTGCACACAGTTTTTGAAGGAACTCGGCAGGTAGGTTGGCCCAAACATCTTGGAGAACTAACCACAGTTCTTCTGTGGATTTAGGCAGCCTCAGTTGCTTCTCTCTCTTCATGTAATCCCAGACAGACTCAATGATGTTGAGATCAGGGCTCTGTGGGGGCCATACCATCACTTCCAGGACTCCTTGTTCTTCTTTTCGCTGAAGATAGTTCTTAATGACTTTCGCTGTATGTTTGGGGTCGTTGTCATGCTGCAGAATAAATTTGGGGCCAATCAGATGCCTCCCTGATGGTATTGCATGATGGATAAGTATCTGCCTGTACTTCTCAGCATTGAGGAGACCATTAATTCTGACCAAATCCCCAACTCCGTTTGCAGAAATGCAGCCCCAAACTTGCAAGGAACCTCCACCATGCTTCACTGTTGCCTGCAGACACTCATTCGTGTACGCTCTCCAGCCCTTCGCGAACAAACTGCCTTCTGCTACAGCCAAATATTTCAAATTTTGACTCATCAGTCCAGAGCACCTGCTGCCATTTTCTGCACCCCAGTTCCTGTGTTTTCGTGCATAGTTGAGTCGCTTGGCCTTGTTTCCACGCCGGAGGTATGGCTTTTTGGCCGCAAGTCTTCCATGAAGGCCACTTCTGACCAGACTTGTCCGGACAGTAGATGGGTGTACCAGGGTCCCACTGTTTTCTGCCAGTTCTGAGCTGATGGCACTGCTGGACATCTTCCGATCATGAAGGGAAGTAAGCATGATGTGTCTTTCATCTGCTGCAGTAAGTTTCCTTGGCCGACCACTGCGTCTACTGTCCTCAACGTTGCCTGTTTCTTTGTGCTTCTTCAAAAGAGCTTGGACAGCACATCTGGAAACCCCTGTCTGCCTTGAAATTTCTGCCTGGGAGAGACCTTGCTGATGTAGTATAACTACCTTGTGTCTTGTTGCTGTGCTCAGTCTTGCCATGGTGTATGACTTTTGACAGTAAACTGTCTTCAGCAACCTCACCTTGTTAGCTGAGTTTGGCTGTTCCTCACCCAGTTTTATTCCTCCTACACAGCTGTTTCTGTTTCAGTTAATGATTGTGTTTCAACCTACATATTGAATTGATGATCATTAGCACCTGTTTGGTATAATTGTTTAATCGTACACCTGACTATATGCCTACAAAATCCCTGACTTTGTGCAAGTGTACCTAGAAGAATTGATGCTGTTTTGAAGGCAAGGGTTGTCACACCAAATATGGATTTGATTTAGATTTTTCTTCTGTTCACTCACTTTGCATTTAGTTAATTGATAAATATAATCTATTAACATGTCTATTTTGAAAGCATTCTTACTTTACAGCATTTTTTTCACACCTGCCTAAAACTTTTGCACTACTGTATATATATATATATATATATATATATATATATATATATATATATATATATATATATATATATATATATATATACTTCAAGTTTCTAAAATAACATTTTTTGAATGATTTAGGCTCTAAAAGTAGTTGTTACAAAAATGCATTTTTCCTAATCCACCTATTTAAGAACAAACCAAGCAATTTAAAATGTGATTTTGTTATTTTTTTATATGAAAACAGTTAATTTCCTTCACAAAAAAAAATAAAAATAAAAAAAAACATTCAGGTGTTTGGTTTTGTACTCACCTCTTACGTTGAGATAAACTGAAGAACCATGGCTGATGTTTTTCACATCTCCTGGATTCTCATTTCCATACATGCAGGTATAGTCTCCAGCATCATTCTTTCTGATGTCTTGTTTTATAAATGTGACAGCTGCCATTCCTCCGAGCTCCGGCAGTGAACTGATCTTCTCTCTGTTTTTATACAAATGGAACCAATTCTTCTCCTTGTTCTCTGGTTGTTTTCCGTACACAGCTGATATTAAACATTTGAATTCAACCTTCTCCCTTTCCACTACAGTCGTTTTGCCAATTTGAATTATTGCTGTGTGAAGTGGCTCTGTAAAAATGTATTTAAAAATGAAAAATGACAAATGAGAGAGAACAATCTGTTAAGCAAATAACATATGGACACTTATTGAAGTGATAATAAACTTTTTTATAGACATTTGACATTCTGTGTATATAAATATGTCTAAAATATGACATTTTTAGAAAATCAAATAAGAGAATTTGTTTTCTGAAAACACCAGTTTTTGTTTTCACGTGATTTGGAACATTTAATCCAAAAACAATATTACACTTTTGTTCTGTTTCATAAAAGTTATCAGTAAAATATAACCAGGAGAAAAGTTTATATTTTTCATTTTGACAATGCTATGAAAAATGGCCTCTTTGCAAATGATACTAAATGTCATTAATTTTAAAAACACATTTATTGCATGTAGTTATTTGAAATGGGCTCTAGCTCAAGCATTTTGGAATAGTAACGGTGATGTTATTTGGAAGAAAAACACAAGGGTGCAATTTACAAAGCCTGTACTCTAATCTATCTTCTGCACCACTTCTTTCCGAAAAGAGAAAGACACCCATTAACATGAGAAAACTAGAAATGAACATCATAAGAATACCTAAGAATCCAATGCCTGAGTTGTTTATTTCAGGTTGAGTAACTTCATTGTGTGTTTGTTTATTCTTTCAGGAAAAATGGTTCTAAAGATTCTTCAGAGTAAACAGCCTTGTGAATTCTACCCTGAATGTTACTCATGCATAATGAAATGAAGATTTAAATCATTGTATCTTATTATGTCAACGTGTCAGAGACACACATACCTGTCGAAACCAGCAGCACGTCTCCAAGTGCAAAAACTGAAATACAAATGAATCATTTTACAAATAAGAAAATGTTAGCTTCTATTTTCTTTTAAAGAATAAAAAGAGTGAGATTTGGCAAAATCCAATGTATTTTTCATTGTGACATGTGCTATCCTCTGCACCTGTGATGAGACTAATCAGGAGTGCAGATATTTCATTGATTTAAATAAGACAATTAACATTTCAAATGTACACCCATAAAAAGTTATCAAAGAAATAATACTTACACAGTATGATTGAATGAATACTCCAAGGCATATTGGGAAGCTGTCCAATGAATTTCTGAAACTACCAGTATGAAGTATTTCTGTTTGTAACACAAATAAACATGACCGTGAAAATGATGAGATTAAAACAGTAATGCACATACGACAGCACCCTCCCTCACTGAACAAGTGTTTCCGTTACACATGTAAAAGGTGACTATTAAGTAACCAAAGATCAAGAGCAATACACAAATGGTATTGGTCCTTCAAAGCCTCTCATTGTTGTCATCTAAAGACCAGGTAGTTGTATTTTCTTTATAACCTCAATGTATTGTTCATCTGCATCAGCTGAAAGAGAGTGAACTTATTGTAATGAATGAATGAACAGTTGCTAATAATTAAAATGATAAGGAATAACGTACAGCAGCCTGTAAATAACTGTTGAGAATTCCTTCATTTTTTCGAATACAAGATAAACACACCAGAGCTTCATTTCCCAAACGGTCCCTGTTGAGTTTATGCCATCTTCTTTATGGGTGAATCTTTGCATTCACCCAACATCACATTTGTATGGCTATTTCTGACTAGACATGGGTGCTCCTGGGGTTTGGGGCTTTGCCAAGGTGTATAAGACAGTGCAACCCTGTTTTTAAAACTTCATCAACAATTCTCATTGAGCATCAGATAATCTCTGCTTCCTCATTCTTCTCGATGGCTGTGTAGTGTCAGTGAGTCTCCCTCAAGCGTGCACTGGCCATTTTAGTGAAAGCAATATGACGCTGATCAGTTTCAGTAGCCTTATGTATTGATGTATTGTTGTCACTGGAACAATATTTATACACAGTTGTTGTTTTTGTATATAATACTGGGCCATTTTACACAATGTATTTTGTAAAGATTATAACAATTAACAACAATTAACAAAAATTAACAAAATAACACCACTTCATCAATCTAATCTACCTTTTCTCTATTTTTTCATTTCTTTCTTTTATTTTCATTCTTCTTTACTTTTTCTATGGGAAATCCACCACCCATACACCTCTTCCCTACTGCTGACCACACACACCATAAACAGACTAATCACAGTGATGGGTTGGGGATGGACAGGGATGGACTAACCCTGCCTAGGTGCAATGCCACATAGGCACCCAGGATATGCACACTTGTATCAGAAAAGTGTTAGAGCTAGGATTAGCATTAGGGTTAGGGTGTTAGGTTTAGAGTTAGCATTAGGGTTACAGTTAGGAATAGGGTTATGGTAAGGGTTATATCATGCAAAAGGATTTACACATTAGTACATTGTAACTTTGTGTGAAAGGATAGTGCGGTCGCCCAAGATGTTACCGGCAGGAATTCGAGACCCAGAGAGAGAAGCTGCAGTCTCAGGCACACATTTCTGTAAAAGGCACAAGGGTCAAAACAAAAGGTTTCCACAAAAACAGTACAGGCGGGCATTTGCCTTCACTATGTAATTCTCAAAACACAGTCTAAACAGAGTATATACACTCACCTAACTCCCAAACAAAGGATTTCTGCTCCCCTCTATACAGGTGGCCACACCCCAATTAGCACTCAATTACCTAATTGGGGAATGGCCACATCTGTGATTGTTGGCAGGGATAGGATTTAACCCCATCGCTGCCACACTATGCATAATGGCATTGTAATTATGTGTAATTACACATGTATTTACTAAGTAAGTACAATGTAATTACAGAGTAATCAGAGACATTTAATGTAAAGCGTTACCAAGATTTAACATGGTGTTGGATCATTTTTGTAACTCCTATACTGTAGAACTGTAATGGATTTCCAAAACATCATTATGCTCTATAGCAGGGTGGCCTACCCTGGTCCTGGAGAGCCGCAGGGTCTTCTGGTTTTCATTACACCTGAGTTCTCAATTACTTAACTGAACCAAATATTTTCTGAATTGGTCAACAGTAACATTTTTTCTAGGTCTTCAGCTATTGATGATTTAAAGATACCCAGAAAACCTGCAGGATTGTGGCTCCCCTGAACCAGGTTTGGCCACCCCTGCTGTACAGTGTGAGCACAACATGATTGAGTTCACAGAACAAATGTAAGGGGTGCTTCAGTTTGTACACAGAATACTGGAGGACACTTCAGTGGTTGAATGTTCCTTGCTGTTAAATAATATATTTCAAAGTGGCTAATAGATTGAGTCAAGGCGTGCTGGGGCCTGTGTCTAGAAGAGCAAAGTGTTTGAGTGAGATGGTGACCAGTATTAGGTTTCTCAGAACAGTAGAATACACAGTGGTTTATGGGAGGAAGTGCTGACTGATACAGTCTACAGCAGTACAGGTTCTTGGCTATTAAAGAGACATAAATTAAACCAACTGTACTGTACTGGATAGAGTGATTAAGAATGTCGGTTTACAGTAAGTGTCAACTTTGATTAACTGGAGAACGACTTTAAGAGACCATGGAGAATATTCAACTGATCGGAACAGCAGTGGATTTAAATACCAACACTTTCAAAAAATGAATAAAGGGCAACAGTGCATGTTAGTGTCTTTAGTTCTTATTATGTGTGAGAAAATATTTAAATGCGTAAGATTCATATTTTTAATGATTTAAATGGTGGTGGCACCTTCCCTTATTTTAAATCATGGAAACAAAAGCTTTGAAAACAGGAAATCAAATACAGTTTTATTTAGTTAAAGGCATTTATAAGGGACTTATAAACTTTAGCATTTAATACAGTTTCACAATTTACGAATCAATCCTAATCCTCTGATGTTAGCTGTGCCTCAATGACCTCCATGACATAGTTTGTGAGACTGTGTGTAAAGGGCAGCTGGAAAGCTTGAGATAACATAGCAGACATAACAACAGGGGAGTCCATGCTCTGCGTGCAGCTAAGCGTATTGCATGGGCATGCGCCAGTGCTGCTCATAGCCTGGCTGTGCGGAAGTGTATAGAGTACATTTTAGCAAGCTCAGAGGCGCTTAAAACACTGCTTCAGCAAACCACAAGATTTAAAATAGAAATGTTAAGAGGCCATCAACACACTACATGTCATTTGGTGGTTACAGTGTGCCCTGATGAAAAGAAGAGAATATGTAATGTGTGTGAGATAATAGAAAACCAAAAAAAAATAGAAATTAACTTTTTAACAACGACACGAAATACATACAGAGCTGTGCTGAAGAGGCTCTGTCTAAGTGTTATCTAATTGGGCCCCCCTTTGGAGTGACTGCTGTGAACACCAATTACAATTACAACACTGATAAGAAACAACCCAACACTGTTTTTTATTTGCAGTTTGGTAACTTTATTGGTTGTGTTTCTATCAAATGAGGAGAAAAACAGTGCCTGATTAAGTTTACAGGCACTTTACAGCTTCCAAGTATTTACAGCACAACAAAGTATGGTTTCAGACTGAAAATGGAAATCATAGAAACATTTTGTTAATTGGAAAGCATAATTTTAGAGTATGCTTACTATCAGTACCTTACAACTATTCAGAGTATATACATTAAGAATATTTCTTATTTATAACAATTAATGTATATTTGTATATAACTTTATACACCAAGTTTCACATCTATGCTATAAGCAGTTTCAGAGAAGAAGATCTTTGAATATCATCAAAAACGCATAGAAAATCTAATATGGAGGCCATACCACGTGACATGTCTGTACCATTTTCACTCAGGTTCATGTCCTCATAGGCTTTTACCCATGTACGAAGTTTCGTGAAATTTGGAGCAACATTTTCGACCAGCGGATTTTGTTTGGTCCATGTCGGCCAAACATAAATACTCTATAATCTAATCACATATATATATGGCACAAGGTTCACATTATTATATACTTGAAAAAATGTATATTGAATACAGATGACATTTGATTGGCTTGTGGCAGCCATGTTGTTTTAAAGCAAAAATGATAAAGGGTGTTACTAATTTTATGATTCCAAAGTTTCACAACAATTGCTCAAACTGCGTCTGAGAACGAGACGTTGGCGCATTTTAAAAACTCTCTATGGCACCAAATCATGTGACCTCTCTCAGCATTCCAAAAGCCTCTTGAAACATAAGAATATAACACTCTACAGTACAAAGTTAAAGTATACCAAGATTCATGTCAATCGGCCAAAGGGTTCCTGAGGAGTTGTCATTTAAGCGTTTCACACAAAATCCAACATGGCCACCACATCATGTGACCTATTGCTTGTTCCTAAAATAGAACCAATCATGGACACGAGAGGACTATGTAGACAAAGTTTCACAGCTGTGCTATTTTCTCTTCATGAGAAGAAGAGTTTTGAAAATCTTCCAAAAATCATACACAATCCAATATGGCGGCCATACCATGTGACCCAAAAGCACAGTTTATAATCAGGTACAAGTCTGCATAGGTCTTTACAAATATCTGAAGTTACGTGAAATTCCGAGCAACTTTTTTGACGCCTGATTTTGATTGGTCTATGTCGGCCATCTTCGATTGACGAAAACTCACCAAATGAATAACTTTTGATGCTCTTATGTTTAATAAGATACCTGCAACGTTTCAGTTTAATCGGTCCAGTGGTTCTGGAGGAGTTGCATTTTAAGGCGAAAACGTAGAATCCAAAATGCTGGCTACACGTGACATGCGGTCACCCCCCAGAAGTGATATGTGCAATTGCATACCGTCATCAACATATGTATGAAGTTTGAGGGCAATACCTGCAGTGGTTCTTGTAGTTTTATTGGCTTCAAAATTAGACATTTGATTTTTGTTAATAATAATCTTTACAAGAACAATAGGCTTCCAGCCATTCTTTTTTTTTTTTTTTTTTTAAATTTAGTCGTTGCCAATTAGTTTTTTTTATTATTTTCTAGCCAATTTGAAATGTCCAATTATTTTTAGGCTCAGCTCACCGCTACCACCCCTGCGCTGACTTGGGAGGGGCGAAGATGAACACACGCTATCCTAGGAAGCGAGTGCCGTCAGCCACCCGCTTCTTTACACTCTGCAGACTCACCGTGCAGCCGCCTCAGAACTACAGCGTCGGAGGACAACGCAGCTCTGGGCAGCTTACAGGCAAGCCCGCAGGCGCCCGGCCAGACTACAGGGGTCGCTGGTGCGCGGTGAGCCGATGACACCCTGGCCGACCTAACCTTCCCTCCCCCCGGACGACGCTCAGCCAATTGAGCACTGCCCCCTGGGAGCTCCGTCCACGGTCGGCTGTGGAACAGCCTAGACTTCGAACGGCGACGTCCAGGCTATTGGCGCATCCTGCACTCTAGCGAGTGCTTTTACTGGATCGCGCCACTGGAGCCCGGCTTCCAGCCATTCTGGCTTGGATGCCTAATTACAACACTGATAAGAAAGAACCCAACACTGTTTTTTATTTGTAGTTTGGTAACTTTATTGACTGTGTGCACCAAGGTTCAGAGGCCTAAAAGGCATTGATTCTAGATTGCCGAGTCAGAGAGCGGCGTGAACACCAGTGCACCAGGGGTGCCAAAGAGCCGAGGGGACCAAGGGTCCAAGGTCGTGCGGCCTTGAAGCACCAGGTGGCACCTAATGCCTGAGAACTGGAGTGCCGGGGCACCGGAGCACCAAGGCACAGAGCATCTAAGCACCGAAGAACTTAGCACCGAGAGTGCTGGGGACAGGCACCCAGCCTTAACCTCGTGCAGTCCACACAACCCGGGGTACTGCATAGCATACACCGGGGTGGATTCACAAGCTTGAGTGGGTGCAGTAGGCAACAGGAGAGCAGTACAGGAAAGCGCACGGTGCTGCACTAGGGTGGCCTGGACTGTGTGCAGTCACACAACGGGGCAGCGCGTAGCGTACACTGGAGTGGAGCACAGGTTCAAGGAGCTGCGGTAGGGGTATTAGACAAGAAAGAAAGAATGTAATGCTTGTGTGTTTTTTTTTTTTGAAGGCCCACGCACCGAGGTGGACGTGCGAGACAGCTGGTGAAGTCTACTCAACAGCGGGCAAGGTAAAACCAGGCTCCAGTGGAGGAAGCACATGTTGTTGTTTTTTGTTTGTTTTTTGTTTTAAGCTGCAGAGCAGTAGAAGAAAAAATTACACACACATACAACAGCAACGCTGTGGGGGTAGAACAGTCACCATGCCAGGCGGGTGAACTATAAAAATATATATATTTTTTTATTAGGCCAATAGCATCGAGTCGGCGGGCCGAGACAATCTGGCAGAGCCGACTCAACAGCGGGACGCAGCAGAGCCGGGTCCCGGTGGATGAATCACACGTCTCTTTTTTTCTTTTTTTTTTTTAGCTGCAAGCAGCAGGAGAGTAACACACAAACAGCAGGTGCTGGGGTTAGAAAAACATTCTGCAATTGCTAGGTGATGCAGGCTGGTGAAAAAGAGAGAAAAGATTTAATGAGGCGCAGACTCAATCACAGCAACTGGAATGGTTAGTTATACCTACCTTACCTTACCTGAGTGAGAAGCAAAAGAGGAAGTGAGCTCCGTGGAGTAACTTTGTGTTTCCTTGGTAAGCGGGACCGAGAACGTCACTACCCAGATTGGCCTATCAGCAGCTCTGACATAAAATGCTCAGTAAATGCGTGACCTGTGGCAAGCATATCCCAAAAATATTGTTGGTGGTTGTCTTTGAATTGAAAGGGAACGTAAAGAAACTGAAACTGCCGACAGGCGTGCGAGTAGCCAGAGTCTGGGTTTGTTTATGAACAGAGAATTGTAGATTTAGGGATTGTAGATTCCACTAACATATAGCAAGCGAGCTGAATAAGCAGGACGTCCTATGCCTTTGGGAGTAGCGCATGCCGTTTTCACGACACCTTTTATTTGATAGTTTTGTACAGTGTTTTTATTTTGCTTTACGTACATTCCCCTGTATGTCCTCAGTGTGCTACCATTGTTGGTAGTGTCACGTGAGCTGTTCACTGTGTGTGTATGTAAATAAAACCTGCGTAGCGTGTCAACTTCAACCTCCGCCTCGATCTCCTGCCTGTTACTCAGCAGCGAATGCACGCACCTACACACCAGCAGCCTGTTACAGACACATTGATAGACATTTTTTATTAAAAAGTGTATTCATGAATGAAAAAACAAACACGTATCGGGCAATGCACAGAAAAATGTGTCATTTCAGTACATTGGTTATTCATTGTTTTTTTAACATTACCTTTACTGTTTTACAGGGTTTGCAATCATCACTCATTCTGAGTGGTTCTGGGTTCCGTTGCTCCAGTATTGAGTTCATATCATATTTCTAATAACTCTGCCTTTACCTGGCTTTGAGCTTGTCTGGAGAATTGGAAATGTCTTCACTGGACACCCTTCCTCATTGCATTCAAACAATGGGACAATATAGCCTTTTCCACTCTACCAGCAGCACCTACATGTATAGGAAAGGAGAGTAAGAGGGGCTGGCAGAGCTGACAGGTAACCTGCCAGATTCTTTACATCTCCAATGGGTTGTCAGTTCTGGAACCAGCACTAACATGGCTCAGACTGATCTGTCTCTTCATTCTGGTTGGTTTGTCAGCAAACAGTGCTTTGATGAAAAGGAAAGATCATTTTGGTTTACATTGAATATGAGGTGATTTACTATTAACCACACAAGTAATTTTCCCTCACAGTGGATTTCTCATCAACAATCTTATCTGGAAGTTTTAACTGTTGTGTAGTCTACATCAGATCTGCCAGATTTTGATGTACATTTTTTCTTGGGGAGGGTGTGTGTGTTTCATTGTGTCATCCTGTTGCTGTGGAGACCGATTCATCTTATTCTGCAATAAATAAAAAGGTAAATTAATTGGAGAGAGACAGAGTGTGGAGCAAGGGATATATCAGGCATATGTAACTTGAATCCTTTCAGACCCAACTTCACAAAGTTCTGAGATCAATCAGCTACAAGGAAGCAGCCGAACTTAGATGAGCCGAAGGGCCTCTCCTCTCGTTGGTAATTTTCTTCTGTTCTTATACAAGATAATGTCACAGGGCAGGAAGGCTGAACTGTAAATAATTAAGTGTTTTATAAATAGATTTGATTCAGTACTTTATTAAAACAGTTAAAAGCAGACAAGACTTTCAACAAAAAAAAACACTTACAAAACTCTTTAGTTTAGGGATCATTTATAAGTGATTATAAACAACACAAAATAAACAATGGCTAAAATGTATAATAACTGTATTGCAAAAACAAAGCAACCCCATACAATTGCTGAGACAGACATATAAAGACAGACAGACACAGGCATTGAAAGACAAACAGATCTGAAAAGACAGTCAGGCAGACTATATCTGTTGTAAGCGATTATAAACAATAGCAAAAAAAAATGACAAACGTGAATAATAGTCTTATTATTTCAAATCTTATTCTATAATTGTTAATAGCATAATTAATAACATGTATATAGATGGTTTATAATCATTTATATCGGATCCCTAAACTAAAGTGTTACCAATAAGAAGTGATTATTAATAAACAGTTATTTCTGGCAATACAATGCTCTAATCTTCACTGGTGGGTACAAAACCGCTTCCCCCTGATGTTCTGTATGAGTGTTTATTTATTTGTGCATGTGCCTGCATACATATGTTTTGTGGACAAAAATGGGCCCAAGAAGATAAATATGGAAAATATGCATTACACAACTGAAGCCAGAAGCACTGAATCCTTTTTTACTGGAATATTGTTTTAAGAATGGTAAATCAGAGACAGTTCTGGATTTAAATATGACATGTACCTGTGTCAGTGAATTGTTTGAGACATGTAACATATAGAACTTACCACCATGGCGTATTGGCATATATAGGTTCAGTCTGGACAGCAATGTCTGGAATGGCATTGTATCAAATAGATTAGTTTCCTAGTTTGAATGGAGGTGAAAACAGCTAGTGACACACTATGCATCAGTAACAGAAAGGTATATTTTTGCACCAAAGGCTGAACAATGGAACACTGCAGTAAACACTCACACAGGAATCATGCTTTAATAAAGAATTGAACATGATTGAGGGACACAATAAATTGACACAGCGAGATGAAGAAGTAATTTAAACATACTTCATTTGTATCCATTGTGGTAAAGAATGTTGTCCATTACCTCGTTTGGATTGCAGACACTTCAGCACTCCTCCTATCAGCAGTAACAGCAGCACAAGGACCCCAGATCCTACCCCTGCACCCAGGTACAGAACTGGAACAGATCCTGGGGGGATCCACATACAAATGGGATTCATTGTAAGATCCAGTTAAATATGTGTAAACAGATTCTATAATTCACTAATAACCTATTGACATAAAAGCCTGATCAAGATGTGTTCAAAACAAATGTAATCCAATCCTGTTTTTACAGTGCCTTGATTTTGCAGTATGTGAATAGGGTACATACAGTATGCTCCACAGTGAAGTCATACATTGTTGGTTTTTGAGCAGTTACACCAAACACACTATAATCATGTTTTTCAGAAAGCCTAGTTTTTGGATGTAAGGATTGTGAAACTCTTGCCTATGTATTGCCCTCGCCTTGTGGGGAGAGGCTGGCTTCTCATAACTCAGAGTGCAGCTGTGACCTCAGAGTGATGATAAAACACTGTTTCTGCTTAATAAGTTGTTTTGAGCCTATGTACCATAATCAAACCAATTAAAACTGGTTTAAGTTACTTTTGTTAAAAGTGACATGTTATAACTTAAAGTAAGTGTCATGGAAGCATAATAACACACTATACAATTGGAACACGTAGGATTTTCTGATAACCACACACCTTGTGTGGGGCAGGGTACACATTGTTCCAGTTAAATGGCATGAGCTCTTATTGTTTCATCAGCCTTTGTTCCTTTTCATTGTACAATCCGTTACTTATGCTTCCCATTTAAATGATGAAGGAAGCAAGAAATCATTGAAACTGTCTGTAAACATTTTCCTGTGTTTAATGTAAGCTATGAATCAATGCAGGGTTAATGAACTTTAAAATGAAGCTGTACATAGCTGGTGCACATCAGCTGTTTGCAATCACCAGCCTTGTCCTTGTGATGCATGGGTATAGCGCTATGCTGCCTGTGAGAATTGAGCGAAACTCATATCATTGTTCTTAAATGTAACTTCTTGTTATCTGGGTTTCTGCTGACATTGGTAAAGTGATGAAGAAATGCAAATATTAACTTTCAATGTGCTTTGTCTCACACCATGCATCATGTTCAGGAAATGAGACCAAATTTGATCAAGGAAATTACATGTCAGCTATATATCTGTGCTGTACGAAGTAATTTCTTGGCTCAGCTCAATAACATCTACACTGATGCCAGCTCAGAAACTAACATCTCTGTGCCATGCCAGCTCAGAAAAGAGCCAACATCGCCATGAAAGCTCAGCTTGGCTCAGAAAATAACATCTACCCTGATGCCAGCTCAGAACACCATCAACTGAGGCCTGTGTGTCAGATCACTGATGTATCAAATTTGTTTTGCTTTGTTCCTGTTTGCATTTTTGATTCCTGAATAAACTCTTTGAGATTGACTTTACCTGAAGAAGATTATTTTTAAGGATAAATAGAACCTCTTACATGGAGCTGGTTTAATCTGGCATAAAGTTGTCCATATGTACCAGCAATATTCAGAGCTGTGACCACTCTGATTCAATTATAATTTCTGATATGTTAGTTATTTACTGCCTTGAATATTGACAGCTTAAGAATTTACTTCTCTCTCTAAAACTAGGACTACTTTAAAATATGTGGTTTTATTAAGTTCAAGGAAACTTATAAAAAACAAAGTTATTCACACTTGCCTGTCTCATTTGTCTGTTGGGTCTTGTTAGATGTGATTGGAGTTGTCATATCTCCTGTGGGAACATAAGCAACAACATGTAGAAAAGTATCACCATTAGGCCAACAAGGTGGCCAGCTGTTCAATAATTTTTATAATTCAGACCAACATTAATTTGATGATAACATGTTATTTTTAATGATGTGAATAGTGGGAAATTGAAATACTGCCCCTATAATGTATCTTATAACCTGATTTTGTGCAGACCTCATTCCACTTATTGGGCTCTATGTACAAATATTACTTTTGTGTTCATAAATACTGCAAATTTGTAGATTCCGTCCTTCGTAGAATTTTTACGTGCGATGTAATAAACAGCTCTTTTTCGTGAACAACTACCGTAATATCACCACAAGTTTACGAACAGCATAAATTACTGCTCATTATGCAGGAGAGACCGGAATTTGCATCTCATTATAAATAGATTTGCAACGGCGAAAGTCAAGATTTAGAACTTCCTTCTGACGAAGATAAATGAGTGGTATAGTGAACAGAAAGACATAGTAAGAAATATAGGATTGAGCTATGGCTTCTGCAGACTCCGACCTTGATGCAACTATGGCACCGGCCAAAAAGAAAAGGAAAACAAATTCACACAAAGATGAAATTGACCTGTTAGTTAGTGAAATGGGAAAAAAAACAGGAAATACTATTTAACACATTGCAGGGCCAAAAAACATTAAGAAACGAAACATGGAAGAAATAACTAATAAAATAAATTCACTGGGACTAGTGCCAGAGCTAGTATTTACTGGACCCTGGTGCAAGACTGAAGTACCCCCCCCCCAAAAAAAAAAACCTTAAGAAAACCTTTTGAAAATAGATACATCAGCAGCAAAATCTTCAAAAAAAGTCTGCAAGAAAACATTCTTACAAGATAGTAATCAATCAAGTGACAGTATATTCAAACATTTTAATACATTGATTATGTAGCAAGATTAATCAATTTGATTAATAACTTGATTAAGGGGGGGAGGGGGTGTGGTGGCTAAACGGCCACACTCGTATGTTCAGTCACAAGCACAATCACACACTCTCTTTCCCTCAGCTTCTCCTCTAGGGTAAATGAAGCTCGTTCGCCAGCCTTGGAGGTCTGACAGCGCTGGCCTCACCTCAGAGAGGATGGCTCTCCACTGAGACTGAGGAGAGTGCTTCACTCAAGCTTATTTCACCCATCCTTTCCCACTCTGGGGTTATCGAAGCTTGTTCCCCAGCCTTGGAGGCATGGGCGTCCGCAGAATTCATTTTAGGGGAGCAAGGTGTTTAGAACTAGTCGGGGTAACGTGGTTTTGTATCGCATAATAATGATCACACTTCACAAGCCTCAGACATAAGCCGGCACAGGTCCAGGTGGCAGCAGAGATCCTTCTCATTTTCAAGTTGCGTTTCCACTTGTCTATCTATATTTAATTCAAGCGCACAGACTGTGCTGCACAGTAAGGGGAATTTAAGAATACACTAGCTACTGTCTCCACTTCTATAGAATTATTTTAATCACACAGGAACGCGTAGGAATAAAAGTTTAAAAAGCAGTCATAAAGTGTGCTTTATCAACAAACTTGAAACAATTATAAATATACTTTGCAAAGAAAAACAACCACAACCAAGTAGAGTAGGAAGTGTAAACCATAATACAAAATATATGTCACCTACTGACATATTGCAGTAACAAAGTGCATGTTAAACACACTGCTCCAAGCTAACTGAACTATTTAAAACAAACAAACACACACTTAAACACATGATATTATGATAGTGATCATGCATAGGTCTGTGTGGCTCCAGAGTCGGAGCACTGAAACACCTAACTAGAGGTACAGTATTACTATCTTGTAAATGGCCAGCAGCAAGCTATTTAATTATACTCAGTTTGAACTTAAGCATAACTTAGAGAGTTGGGTAAAAAGTATAAAAATGATTTTATTGCAGAAGACATGAAAACAGGTTTCCTGCTTAAACATGTTATTTATAATGAATAACTATACTAGCAGTATATAATAATATTATTTGTTTATTTATTTATTTAGCTGACACCTTTATCCAAGGCAGGGTCACTTAAATTAGGACCATGGGTTCACACCTCATCCTAAAGACAGAGCACAAGGAAGTTAAGTGACTTGCTCAAAGTCACAGAGTGAGTCAGTGGCTGAGCTGGGATTTAAAGCCAGGAACCTCTTGGTTCCAAAACATTTATTTAACTGCTGGACCACACAGCATTCACAGAATATAACTATGAACAGAAAACAAAGCAAGAAAAAAAATATTCACATTTGGGCATTCACATTGTAAGACGTTTGATTTAATACACTGCTTCAAGCAAACGCATTTAAAATTACATGATTTAAATGCAATGCATACAAAATAACTTCGGTAAAGGTATGGAAAGTACAACATGAATACAAATGCATTTACCTTTGTATATGTTCCCTTTGTGAAAGAAATAATGCGTTAAGCTGCTTGCAGACCCAAAGAAGAAGAATAAACACCAGTACAAAATAGCCTCCTGTCATTATAGTGTTTGTAAATGCACTTTAGCTAGAGCAATCTGACGTTCAAGAAAAACCCCACCAGTATTCACAAACATCCGAGTTTCTTGTTGTATAATTAAAAACAACATATATCTGCTCTTGAATTTAAAAGATTAATTTAATAGTTCACATCGAGAATAAAATCTGTGCTTTATTAACTGGGAGATCTAAGACATTTCTACACCAAACTTCCTTAAAAGCTGTGTGCTGTGAACTCTTGAGATCTTGCATTGTTTAAGACTCCCACAAAACTACAGATCTGAGAGCAGCCTGACGTTTCACCATTTTACATTTACAGAAATTCGCTATAAATGCAGTGTTTTTTAAACACCAAATATTAATATTTTTTTATTACCAATAAAAGCACCATCTTTGGGCCATCTCCAACTCCAAACTTTCTTAGCGCTAGACCTCTTAAAAAAACAAACACAAAAAAAAATGATCTCAAACTGCACAGACTGGAATAAATTTGACCACGTCAAGATACATTTACACTACAAGACTTTCCATGCAAAATGTCGTGCCAGTCCATTTAACAGGCTCGAAATTATTAAAGTGCAAAAATTGGTGTTTAACCAATAAAGCCAACTCAACCCTAACTGTGGTGGTCCCGCGCCACTATAATTAACAGTTCAATTTATACCGTAATACCCGACACACTCAGATGTATAGAGTAGCATTTAATCTGTGAGTAAAAGCGCAGCATATTAAAGTTTACATTGTTATAAATGCAGTAGAAAGGTAAAACACACACTGTAAATGTGCACATAAATCAGCTAAAACAACAACATCTGATGAAAACCAATACTGTAAATGTGCCTCCATATTGACTCACAAACATATTTACAGATGTTGGTTTTCACAAAGTCCCCTCAACTGATGGCCTAAAAGGGTGGCTGTACAGCTATGGCCAAAAGTTTTGCATCACCCTATAGAATTAACAAATTTTGCTTCATAAAGCCTAATTAAACCTGCTAAATAATGTTATGTTAACACATTGAACTACAAACCGCTTTGTAGTTTTCCATATACTTAATGAAAAACTGAAACAATTTTAAGATTTGACATTTCGAAATCTAACATGAAATACTGTACTACTATTATGGCTTGCTGTAGATATTATTTTGTAATTTCTTTATGACATGATGTTAAATACAAGATCTAAATTATGTTTTTATATATATATATTGCAAAACCGCACTGTGTCACAAAGTACTAAGCTCAGTTCTTACCTGCCACATGAAGGTAGACTGGGTGACTGCGTTTGCTGTTTGCTAAATTCACAAGCTTCTCTTTTCCATAGACACAGGTGTAGTTTCCAGTATCGCTCCTCTTAACTTTTTAATGGAAAACGTGACACCTGGTTAGCCTTTGGGATCAGGTTGTGAATCGACAAGGCTTCCATTTTTATACAGATGGAAAAACTCTCTTTTCCTGTTGCATCTCTGAATTCAACTGGTATCATGCATATAAATGATACATCCGTTCCTTCAACTGCACTCTGTTTGTCTAGCTGAAGTATGAACTGATTGCTTGACTCTGAAAATACAGTTTAAGTTAAAAATATGCCTTCAGAACATACCTAAAAATATTCAATAACAAACAGTAGACTTTTACTTATCCAAACCCTTTTCCGATTAGTGGTTTGATCATAATCTGCACTATATTAAAAACATCATATCTAGTCTTATGTTTGATATTTAAGTTGTAGTTGATGGCAAATCTGTCAGAACCATTTGAATAAAACATTCAGAGACAGCTATTTTATACATTCTGACATAATTATAAGGTTGAACTTTCTCCAGCCGATATCAATAAGCATTTAATTACCATAGCATTGTTCGGATTAGTGTGAGTCTAGTGTATGGGGAAATTTAGCTTAAATATTTAAAACAATTTCAAGACTAATTTCAAGAATAATCAATTGACTGAAGGATCACTCTATTATTTATATATACTTCAAGTTTGTAAAATAACATTTTTTGAATGATTTAGGCTCTAAAAGTAGTTGTTACAAAAATGCATTTTTCCTAATCCACCTATTTAAGAACAAACCAAGCATTTTAAAATGTGACTTTGTTATTTTTCATATGAAATCAGTTAATTTCCTTCACAAAAAAATAAAAAAATGATTAATGTGTTTGGTTTTGTACTCACCTCTTACATTGAGATAAACTGAAGAACCATGGCTGATGTTTTTCACATCTCCTGGATTCTTAATTCCATACATGCAGGTATAGTTTCCAGCGTCATTCTTTCTGATGTCTTGTTTTATAAATGTGACAGTTCCCATACCTCCGGGTTCTGGCAGTGAACTGATCTTCTCTCTGTTTTTATATAAATGGAACCAATTTCTCTCCTTTTTCTCTGGTTGTCCTCCGTGCACAGCTGAAATTACACATTTGAATTCAACCTTCTCCCTTTCCACTACAGGTGTTTTGCCAATTTGAATTATTGCTGTGTGAAGTGGCTCTGCAAAAATGAAAAAAATGCCAGATAAGAGAGAAAACAATCTGTTAAGCAAATATAGAACATATGGACACTTATTGATAGACATTTGACATTAAACATGACTTTTTTAGGAAATTAAATAAGACCGTTTGTTTTCTGAAAATACCACTTATCTGTGTTCATGTGATCTGGAATATTTAATCCAATAACAATATAATTTTTTTTCTGTTTCATAAAATTACCATTAAAATATAACCAAGAGAAAAGTATACATTTATCAGTTTGATAATGCATGAAAAAGTCATCTTCGCAAATGCTACTAAATATCATTAATTTTAAAAACACTTGTTTATAGCATGTAGTTATTTGAAACTGGCCATAGCTCAAGCGTTTTGGAATAGTAACAGTAATGTAAACTAGAAATAAACATCATAAGAATACCTAAGAATCCAATGCCTGAGTTGTTCATTTCAGGTTGAGTAACTTCATTGTGTGTGTTTATTCTTTCAGCAATAATGGTTCAAAAGATTCTTCAGAGTAAACGGCCCTGTGAATTTCACCCTCAATGTTATTCATTCATAATGCAATCAAGAATTAATATTGAATCTTATTATGTCAGCGTGTCAGAGACACACATACCTGTCGAAACCAGCAGCACGTCTCCAAGTGCAAAACTGAAAACAAATTCATCATTTTACAAATAAGAATATTTACATTTCAAATCTACACACATAAGAAAGTTATCAAAATAATAATAGTTACACATCATGATTGAATGAATACCCCAAGGCATATTGGGAAGCTGTCCAATTAATTTCTGAACCTACTAGCATGAAGTTCCTCTGTTTGTAACACAACTAAATATGACAGTGAAAATGATTAGATCAATACAGTAATGCACATACGACAGCACCCTCCCTCACTGAACAAGTGTTTCCGTTACACATGTAAAAGTTGACTATTAAAGTAACCAAAGATCAAGAGCAATACACAAATGGTATTGGTCCATCAAAGCCTCTCATTGTCATCATCTAAAGACCAGGTAGTTGTATTTTCTTTATAACCTCAATGTATTGTTCATCTGCATCAGCTGAAAAAGAGTGAAATTACTGTAAAGAATGAATGAACAGATACTAATAATTCAAATACAAGATACAAGATAAATACACCAGAGCTTCATTTCACAGCTTTGGAAAAAAAGTTTATCATTAACTATGTTGTCACTATTTAATTTTACCCATCTTTAGGATTTACAATAACTTGATATGAGTCTTGTTACAAGACATGACTTATAACACAATTTCTACATCTTCACTCAAACTGCAAAGGATCTTAACCTGAGAGACTCTGCCTCTGCACGTTTTTTATCTTTGACTTTCTGCTCCCACACGGTCCCTGTTGAGTTTATGCCATCTTCTTTATGGGTGAATCTTTGCATCAACCGAACATCACATTTTTATGGCTATTTCTGACCAGACACGGGTGCTCCTGGGGATTTGCCAAGGTGTACAAGACAGCGCAGCCCTGTTTTTAAAACTTCATCAACAATTCTCATTGAGCATCAGAGAATCTCTGCTTCCTCATTCTTCTCGATGGCTGTGTAGTGTCAGTCTACACACAGTATATACACTCACCTAACACCTTCTCCCAGACAAATGATTTCTGCTCCCCTCTATACAGGTGGCCACTCCCCAATTAGCACTCAATTACCTAAGTGGAGAATGGCCACACCTGTGATGTGTAGTACACATGTATTTACTAAGTAACTACAATGTAAATACAGAATAATCAGAGACATTTAATGTAAAGCATTACCAAGATTTGACATGGTGTTGGATCCTTTTGTAATTCCTATACTGTATAACTGTAATGGATTTCCAAACATCATTATGATCTACAGCAGGGTGGCCAATCCTGGTCCTGGAGAGCCGCAGGGTCTTCTAGTTTTCATTCTTAACTTAATTACTCAACAGAACCAATAATTTTCTGAACTGGTCAACATTAACATTTTTTCCAGGTCTTTAGCTATTGATTATTTAAAGATACCCAGAAAATCTGCAGGATTGTGGCTCGCCAGGACCAGGGTTGACCACCTCTGCTGTACAGTGTGAGCACAAAAAAATGTAAGGGGTGTTTCAGTTTGTACACAGAATACTGGAGGACACTTCAGTGGTTGAATGTTCCCAACTGTTAAATAATATATTTCAAAGTGGCTAATAGATTGAGTCAAGGCATGCTGAGGACTGTGTCTAGAAGAGCAAAGTGTTTGAGTGAGATGGTGACCAGTATTAGGTTTCTCAGAACAGCAGAATACACAGTGGTTTATGGGAGGAAGTGCTGACTCATGCAGTCTACAATAGTACAGGTTCTTGGCTATTAAAGAGACATAAATTAAACCAACTACACTGTACTGGATAGAGGGATTAAGAATGTTGGTTTTCAGTAAGTATTGAATTTGATTAACTGGAGAACGACATTAAGAGACTGTGACGGAAATACAATCATTTAACAAGGGGTCATGTGTGATGGTAGAAATAGGGGATGAAGCTACGTAATCTGTTCCTTCATTTTGGCTAAAGAAAACAACTCGGAAGTACCTGTGTTTTGTGAAATGTATCATGAGTGTTTGTTTTGTTTTGTCTCTAATTGTTACTTGTTATTTAGTAGACGGCTAAACACGTCCGGAGCTGTCACCAGAGGCCAGCACCAACCAGGACAGCACTTCACATGTTACCACAATAAATTGTATTTAGCACCACAAGCACTACAGCACTCACCCAGGACTGGTGACCGTGTTTGTGTATTGTGTGTGTACTATTGACTGTGTTCATTGTTTGGAACTGCAATTCCGTTATTTAGAACAGTGCAATACCCATTGCTGGGTATTGCCTGGGAAATATTATTTACGATCGTCAGACCTGGATTATAAATAAATACCACTTGTACTGGGATTGCTGTTGTCTGCTTTTTCATTCAATCACCACATCACTCCTGCACCTGTACACTGCAAGCCACTTTGCCACAGAGACCATGGAGAATATTCAACTGATCGGAACAGCAGTGGATTTAAATACCACCACTTTCAAAAATGAATAAAGGGCAACAGTGCATGTTAGTGTCTTTAGTTCTTATTATGTGTGTAAAAATATTTAAATGCATAAGATTCATATTTTTAATGATTTAAATGGTGGTGGCATTTAGATCCACAGATGATTAGGTCAACTCAGTAGATCTCCATGGGCCTTATTTTAACCAAGGTCCTTTTCTTCGATGAGCACAAGACACAACCATTTGATGTAGCCAGGAAAACAGGATAGAGGCTTTTCATACAAGTGCAGCACTATGTAATAAATCAACAGTCAGCATGCAGGCTGAGCTCCAGCACTAACACTGTGGCAGTCAGTCAACAGTTATTTATGAGCTTGTGGGTAAAATGTGATTCCTCCCCAAACTCCCCAAAATTCAAAGAAAAGAAATTGCATAACAGCAGTGAAAGGGTAAACCATGGATATTCACCTTCACTTATTATAAAATATTGAAATAAAAGCTTTGAAAACTATAAGAAATGTCAACATGAATAGAAATTCAGTTTTATTTATTTAAAAGCATTTATAAGGGACCTTTAAACATTAACATTTAATACAGTTTCACAATTTACAGATCAATTCAGTAATTGAGTCAGTGGCTGAAGTGGGATTTGAACTGGGGACCTCCTAGTTACAAGCCCTTTTCTTTAACCACTGGACCACACAGCCTCCTATGCTGTGCCACAATGACCTCCAGGACATAGATTGTGAGATAGTGTGTAAGGGGCAGCTGGAAAGCTTTAGATAACATAGCAGACATAACAACAGGGGAGTCCATGCTATGCATGCAGCTAAGCCTATTGCATGGAAACCCATCAGAACCCTGGGGCTGGGACTCTTCAAGAGCATGAGCCAGTGCTGCTCATAGCCTGGCTGTGCGAGACGTGTACAGAGTTCATTTTAGCAAGCTTAGAAAGGCGCTTAAAACACTGCTTCAGCAAACCACAGGATTTAAAATAGAAATGTTAAGAGGCCATCAACACACTACATGTCATTTGGTGGTTACAGTGTGCCCTGATGAAAAGAAGAGAATATGTAACGTGTGTGAGATAACAGAAAAACAAAAAACAAATAGCAATTTTCTTTATAACAACAACATGAAATACATACAGAGCTGTGCTGAAGAGGCTCTGTCTAAGTGTTATCTAACTGGGCCCCACTTTGGAGTGACTGCTGTGAACACCAATTACAATTACAACACTGATAAGAAACAACCCAACACTGTTTCTTATTTGCAGTTTGGTAACTTTACTGGTTGGGTTTTTCATGTCTATCAAATGAGGAAGAAAAAAAACATCAATTGTTCATTGTCCCTGATTAAGTTTGCAGCACTTTCTTTTCAGTTGGTGGCCACGTGTGACAGATGCTTCCTGCACCTAGAAATAACTTGTCTGGTGATGTGATGAGTAGCATCCCATCAGAGAAGCTAAACAGAGCTCTCAAATCCCAATGCACAGGGTGTCCCTGCCTTTCTGTTGGGCTGACCACTCTCTCACAATCTAGTGAATAGAGGCCTTCATGTATTTCACTCCCCTCTACTTTCTTCCAAGGCTTTCAAGATTTCCCCTACAGTATGTCCACCTTATCTACTGACATACTTATCATCTCTGTTCCTAAACTGACTCTTAACCAGTTTGTGGACAAGGGCAACCTGGAATGGATTTCAGAAACATGCTGGATGAGTTGCTGAGGTTCTTCTGAAGCGATCATGGGCAGAGTGGAGAAGGACAGCATATAGAACTGGAACCTGTATAATTATATTTAAACATGAACACTTAACTACACTTCAGAATCAGAATCATTCAGACACACATTCCTTTCAATGTCTTTATTTATTTACTTCTGTTATGAATGGAACAAATGCAAATGTATGGCTCATGGCTACATTACAATGTTCTATTATTTTGTCTATAACAATCCTTTGTCACTAAGTTTAGCTACCGAACAATGACCAGGACTTAGTGACAGTTTGAGGTAAAGGCGGATCACATGAGCAACATAACAACAGTTAGGTACATGCTGTGCATGCAGCTCAGCATATAGCAATGAAACCAGATGCTGGGTTCAGCACCCCTGACTCTGAAAGCACAAAGCAGGCAATGCTTGGCTGAGGGGAAATAGAAATGACTAATATGAAGTTACAAACTGAAATGTATTATTTTTAGATATTAGACAGAAGAATGAGAAAGCCAATGCTACTCACAGCCTCATTGTGCAAAGCATATGCAGTGTTTAATTTTAGCATGTGTAGCGAGGTGACAAGAATGACAGAGAACCTTGCTTAAGCAAACCACATTAAAACAAAAATGATAAAAGACCATCAATACAAAACATATCAGCTGGTGGTGGCCCTGATGGAAAAAAAACAGTGAGTTGAGATCATAGATAACAGACAACACAACCACACAAATACATATTGTACACTTTATAACAATGAAGTTAAATACATACAGAGCCATGCTGAAGTGGCTGTAGCTCAGAGATGTGGCTGATTGAACAGACCCACTTGAGCACTAATCATGGACTGCCTGTGTACCTTAGGTAAGGCAATCTAGCACTACTGCTAAATGGAGTCTGTGTAACCAGCTGCTGGTTATTGAAGTACATCTAATTGTTTTACAGTATGAAGAGAAAACACATGAAAAACAGTAAATAAGAATTATTTCTGGCTTTCATTTATAACACAACACATTAGGGTTTCAAAGCTGTTATCAAGTTCGTTTGAAAGGAAAGAATACTATTTACAATTCTAAACAACTTACAAGCTGAACATTCAGTCCTGGGCCTCTCTCAAGCACACTGGCAGTTTGTTTTCAAATGAACCCAATTTTAGACCCTTTTGCATTCACACCACACCTCAATCCAAGCTAAATCAGTTCACTGAGAATTCAGAAGTGACTTTGCCTTTAAGCAAATGATAATCCAGCTCTCTTTGTCATTTAGAGTACCGGTAAGTGGGGCTGGCATGAGGCAGGTTGTTCAGTCCTGGATCCTCGAAGCCAGGTAAGATTTACACACAAATGATTAGAATGTAATATTGGAGCAACAGAACCCAGAACCACCCAGAATGATTGACCATAAGAAATGCACTGTGGGTTAGCTTTAATTAAGAAATGCATTGTGTGTTAGCTTTGATTAAGAATCCCTCTTTAAACCCTAGAACCTGTGCAGAAGGTTTCATAGAAAATGCTATCAATGTGTCTTCTATTGTTTGACACATTCCACCACAGTCCCCTAGATAATTTATATCTCCAATGGTTTGTCAGTTCTGGGACAAGATTTTCAAAAAGTTGTAAATGAGGTTTTAATGAGGGTTTTAATTAATGAAAGAGTATATAACTCACCTTGAAACAGAAATTTAACAGACCGCGGCTGTGATGCCGACGATACAGAGAGAGAGTGTTAATTTCTTACAGACTACCTAGATAATTCAATATTTATAGTTATGACAATATATAAACCTTTTCTATACTTGTGATTATGAATGAGATTTATTCACTTGTTTTAACCATCTGTATCCTTACGGAAAGTTTATTGCATTGCTATGATCAATGCAACTGTAATAAAAACCTAAGAGTAAATAATGAAATCTTGGTATAGAAAACAGCATATTAGATACTACAATAATGTTTCCTTAGGTGATTGCGGATTTGCAATGCTTCCTGTGTCTTATCCACACAAGAATGAAGAACAGGCGTAGAAGGACACACAGATCCACTAGGAATGTGATCGAGATCATTGACATGGATTTTGCCTGAAGGTATTTGTAATGTTGTCAGACTCCCCACACTTTATGTACAATGTACATTTTCACCAACACATGTTTGTATGCATATACAATGTTCTTATATTACTGAAAGTGTTCAGTGGCTACTTTTAATCATGCTGAGTTTATTTGTCGTGGAGGCAAGCAAAGAGTACCAGAGAAAATACATGATTAGAAGATTCACCAAACAATTAATTATAAACAGATTATGTACTTGGTTTGGGAGTTCTATCGTAATTTTAAAGGCTTAATAACTATATAATGAAATGTTACATACATGGCATACATGTATAATAACTAACAACTATAAACACAAATGACACTTCAAAAATATTTATTTATATCCTACGATCGTACATACTAAAATACATACAAAAATAGATGTCAACATAAGAAAATAAATTCTAACCAATATACATACAGTAGATGGCTTACCACCCTGTCCCATCCAAAAAACAAAATATTTCTTTCTTTTTAACCAAAAAAAAGATTGCAAAATGCACATCAAAATAATTAATAATAATCAATCGTCAATCGTCAATCGGTCTGTCAATCGTCGCCAGCTATTAGTCTTGTCAACGCAGACCACAGCGGAGTACCCAAGCCTTTCGGTCTCGGGCCAGGCACATCCAATTCCATTAATAATAATAGTTTACAAATTATACACAACATAGATATACCCATTATTTTTTATTTCCATTTGGCTGCTGCTTGTTGATTGCTAGCAGTTTCTATAACAGAGAATTATGCTTCCATTCATTTTCTTGATCTAGTTAACATGTATTTTGATTAACAAGTTCCCCTTATCTAGTCGTTGAGACAGGAAGTGATGTATGTGACCTGCTACAAATTAGCTTTTTAATTAGAAATGCATTCCTTAACGACCTCATTGACTCAATTTCAAAGCATTATGGATTGATTTTATTAACACATTTTGTTTGAAAATCCCTTGATACTAAAGCTGTCATTACTGTACCGCGAGTTCAATACAATAACACTAGTCTTTGAAAATCCTCCCCAGTGTCTCCATCTGATCGGACTCTGTATGATCATTCTGGCAGGTATGAAAGCAGAGAGTACTTGGATAAAAGGGAAAGACCAATGTATTGAATATTCAGGTATTTTTCAAAACAACATTCATTTTTCCTAGTGGTTTCCAGTATGTGGAAGTTTTAACTGTTGCGTATGTTACATTGTCTTCATTATGTGTAGATCTGGATTTCTTCTTGGTGACACGGGCAGTGTTTATTTCTGAGTAGGTGAGTGAGTCGTCCTGTTGCTTTGAAGGCTGCTTGGGCTAGTTCTGCAATAAATTAACAGATGATTGGAGAGAGGTCAGGATGGCTAAATGGTATGAAACAAACTGTCCAAACAAAGCGATACACACAAATAAAAGTAAAGGGCCTTTTATCCATCTGTAAATATATACCAGTAGTTGCACAATATCTTCCTGTTATACCCTATCCCATAGGTGCTGGAGACGGGTGGGCCAACGGGCCACTGCCCATGCACTTTTAAAACAGGGTGGGGGGCCCTGCCCATGCACTTTTAAAACAGGGGGGGCCCTGCCCATGCACTTTTAAAACAGGGGGGCCCTGCCCATGCACTTTTAAAACAGGGGGCCCTGCCCATGCACTTTTAAAACAGGGGGGCCCTGCCCATGCACTTTTAAAACAGGGGGCGCTCTGCCCATGCACTTTTAAAACAGGGGGGACCCTGCCCACCCACTTTTAACAGCAAGGGTGAGAAAAATAAATAAATAAATAAATAAAATAATATATTGAATCTCATTATTCTTCCAAAACACAGTGACACAGATAAATCAAATAAATCCACATATTTAGATAACCAGAACTGTGTTGATAGACAATAATCTTTCGCTAGCTATGCCGCCAGTTTCTACAGAGGTAAATTGAAGCTTTTAATAAATCCTTTGTGACAGAGTTCTCAAATGCTATGTGGAAGTTCGGATTGATTAAAACAACCTCTCTAGGTACTAGAACTGGCTGCAAATTACAGCGCGAGATGTTATATTTAATCAATTCGAACTTCAGTATATTGTTTTCGCAGAGTGCTGGAAGGGCGTTACTACATTATCAAAAGGGTGTTAAAGTCTCCAATACAAAAGTAGTAATTTACCAGGAAATGTATTATTTAAATTGTACAGAATCACCTCTCAGATTCAGTTGTGCAAAGATGGACCCAAGAATTTTTTTCAAGCCGTTGGCTGCGGCAAGAGCTGACAAGCACGTGTGTGAAGACACAAATGAAGAAGGGCACACGGCCAAGAAAAAGGCAGTCTTTGCCCATATGTTCAAGGTAATAACCCGTTATCATGATCTGTAAATTGTGAAAAACTTTGCTGCAGCATATCACCTGAAGCTCATAGATTACCCATTTCTAAAGAACAAACTGCTCATGTATATGGATCAGGCGAGAAATCAAGGTTGAGATTTTTCAATTTTGACTGGTACAAAGATATGACATGGCTTGTGCTTTGTGAAACTCAAAAGAAAGCCTTCTGCACGTTGTGTCGATTTGCTACAGTCAAAAACTAAACTTTTCGAAATGCGAAGATGATGCATTTATTTTGATTGGCATGAATGATTAGAAGTATTGTCCAGGAAGACTAAATGCCCACGAGAAATCAAATTACCACAGGAATCCATTTCTAAACTACATGCTTACACAAGTAAAGTGAATGTGGATGTGCAGCTGCAACTGCAGAAAAAACGAGCAAACTACAGATCGCTCTTATTTTTGGAGCAACTGAAATGTATCCAGTATCTTATGAGACAAGGGCTGGCAGTTAGGGGACATTCAGATGATCAAAGTAACTTTCACAGGCTATATGAGTTTGTTTCGACAAATAACAAAGAAATGGAACAATGGCTGGTGAGAAACAAATGCCATTATAATTCACATGCTATTATCAATGAGCTGATTGAAGAAATGTACCGCCAGGCCTTTTCTAAATTAGCGAATGACGTCAAGCAGTCAGAAATATTTTCGGTTGTTATTGACGAAACCAAGGACGTAAATGGTCATGAACAGCTTGTGTTTGCCCTCCGCTGCATTGATGATACCTACACTATTGCTAAAGAGTTTGTTGGGCTCTATGATTGCTCGAAGACTGATGTGGTATGTGGCAGGATGGCTTGCAGTGGTGAGGTGTGGTGACGTCACGGACCAGGAAGTAACTGAACCAAAACAATGTATGGGCGGGTGAAGCTGAATACTACGGCACTCAGCTGGATTTATTAAATAATAATACAAACAAAAGATTTAAACAAACAAGAAAACACAAAACAAAAAGGCGCGAGGGCCAAACAAATAAACAAATACTGTTTAGCAGTCGTTTTTAAATGTAGTTCTTTCTCTCCTCACTCTCTCCGCTCCCGTACTCTCCTCTGTACACTCTCCCCGCAGCACGGACAGCTGCAGGTTCTTATACTCTGGCCGAGGGGTTAACTAGTTGTTAATTATCTTATTACCCTCGGCCACAGTCTGCACGCATTTGGTAAGGATGCGTGACTGTCAGCTAGTTAAATAATCAGTTGCTGATCAGCCACGCATCCTCATGGGGTTTTAAATTTTAAAAACAATAACAAATACGCGGCGCTTTTATCCGCACCGCAAACAATACTACAAAAACAGTGCACATATAAATATAGGGGCGGGACACTCCGCCACATGGTGTCTCTCATCAACACAATAAAAGACATATTGTTAAGAATGGGATTAGAGCTGAAAAACATCCGCGGACAGACGTCCGATGGCGCCAGTGTACTACAGGGGAAAAAGTCTAGTGTAGCGACCCTGATGAAGAAAGAAAATCCCAAAGCATTATTGATTCATTGCTTAAATCACAGCCTCAACCTTGTTTTGCAAGAGTCCTGGTTAGAAGTGCATTTGCCTAATGGTTAGAAGTGCATTTGAAGCAGTTCATGAAGTCCACAACACAATCCATGCCTCTGCAGAAAGGAAAACCATGTAAGCATCATTTCCACTAGACAGCCATAAGTCACTAAAACCTTTGTGTCAAACACAGTGGACAGCAAGAACACCAGCTATCAAGTCAATGCTGGAAAAGTATCAAGCAATCCTCAATACACTGGACACTGTTATCATTAAGGGGAGAAATGGAAGCAGTGAAAAATGCTCCAGGACTGACTTGGAAAAATGTGATACCTTCTTTGGACTGAAAGCTTGCATTCAAGTTTTTTTTCTGCCAGTGAGGAGGTTGCTAGAGTATTGCAATCAAAGGCTGTTACTGTGGAGACTGCCATGACTTGCGCTGCGACCCTTCAGGAACACTTAACTAGAAGGCGCCGACACCTGCTTTGCTAAACTGTCTGCAGATGCTTTGGATGCTTCAAAGATCTAACCAATCCACCGTCACTGCCAAAATGGATTCAACAGCTACCACGATGCATTGATGATGGAAGTGCATTGCATGTATTCACAACTCCTGAAGAATACTTTCACCAACAATTCTTTCAACTGCTTGACATTCTTACCTATGAGGTGGATCAGAGGTTTAATCAGGAAACTCTGAAATTACTTAAACAAAGAATCTTCTGATTTCAGCAGCCAATGGAGATGTTGCTGAAATTCCTAATGAAATCCACAGTTTATATGCTGGTAACTTTGATTTTGATCATCTCCACATTACCTGAGCATGCTTAAAGATCTGCTGAAAACATTCAATCAATGTCAGAAGATGACACCCATCATAAACAAAGTGACGAAGTTGTCTGCTGTCGTGGACATACTTGGAGCTGATGAGTGGGCACACCAACTCCTTGCAGAAGTTGATAAACTTATTCGCAAATCCCTATGTCCAATGCAACTGCAGAACAAAGCTTTTCAGCAATGCAAAGAATTAAAACCTACCTGAGATCTACAATGGCATAAAAGTGTATGAATCATGTAATGTTTCTACATGTACATAAAGACATGATGCTTTGGACCTTGTGCAGGTTGCCAAGTCGTTTTGTGGATTTAATGATGCCAGGAATAGCTTTTTGGAAAATTGGACTGTTTCCTGAACATCTGAAACATTTGTTGCTTGTATATAGTTCCCAACTAGTTCTGTAATTTCATCTTCTTGAGTGTTCTAAGTTACTGAAAATTACCCCACCTACCAACAAGACGGAAGACTAAAGTGATGAAACAACTGAACAAAAGTGCCTCAGACGTTACAGTAAGTTGCCTTTAAAATGAAATAACTGAAACAGATTTTAAATTAGTTAAAATGTTAAACTATTAGTCTTACACAGATTTTTTTTAAGTTACATTTGGCTGGCCCACCCACTTTTGCAGTCGTTCGGTGTCACTGCCATATTCACATTACTTACAAAATTATTATTATTATTAATTTCTTAGCAGATGCCCTTACCCAGGACGACTTACAATTGTTACAAGATATCAAATTATTTTTACATACAATTACTTTTTTTTTTAACAAAACAATGCTCAACTAAGATCTTCAGGGTGAAATGGGTGAATGTAGCTATTAGTCAATGAAAACCAAAGAGTTCAAATTACCCTTTCCTGGCACAAATTCAAATCACTCAAGTCATTATTACTACTCACTATCACAACTCAAGGTCAAAATAGTAATAATAACAATGCCTGGATTATTATTAATAATATTTATAATGTCTGGAGTCTCTATATCCAATGTTTTGTGTGTGTTTTTAACTGTGCATAAGCATATAAAGCATATGTGAGGAAGTATTTATCACACAACGATGGTAAATACTGGAAAACATATATCAGTCAGCCCAGTTTGAAGAATGTTTGTCTTCAACAGTAAATTTTGCTTCAATAGAATGATAAATAATGGCAATGTATCCATTCAAATCTGAAAGAACCTGTACATGTGCAAGCAAATTGTTTGAGAGTTTTGTAACATATAGGACTTACCACCGTGATGTATACAGGTTCAATCTGGACAGCAGGGTCTGGAATGGCATTGTATCAAATAGATTAGTTTCCTAGTTTGAATGGAGTTGTAAACAGCTAGTGACACACTGTGCATCAGTAACATCAAGCTATATTTTGCACCAAAGGCTGAACAATGGAAGACTGCAGTAAACACTCACCCAGGAATCATGCTTTTAATATAGAATTGAACAAGATTGAGGGTCACAATAAATTGACACAGCGAGATGAAGAAGTTCCCATCATTTAAACATACTTCATTTGTATCCATTGTGGTGAAGAATGCTCTGCCCTACCTCGTTTGGATTGCAGACACTTCAGCACTCCTCCTATCAGCAGTAACAGCAGCACAAGGACCCCAGATCCTACCCCTGCACCCAGGTACAGAGCTGGAACAGATCCTGGGGGGATCCACATACAAATGGGATTCATTGTAAGATCCAGTTAAATATGTGCAAACAGATTCTATAATTCACTAATAACCTACTGACATAAAAGCCTGATCAAGATGTGTTTAAAACAAATGTAAACCAATCTTGCAGCATGTGAATAGGGTACATACAGTATGCTCCACAGTGATGACATACATTGTTGGTCTTGGAGTAGGTACACCAAACATACAATAATCACGCTTTACAGAAAGCCTAGTTTTTGGAGTTGGTGTAATCTGGCATGAAATTGTCCATGTGTACCAGCAGTAATCAGAGCTGTGACCATTCTGATTCAATTATAATTTATGATACAGTATATAAATCAATTAGTACCTTTATTATTAACAAGTTAAGAACTTACTTTGCTTTCTAAAACTTGGACTACTTTAAAATAAGTTATTAAGTTCAAGGACACTTATAAAAAACTAAATTATTCACACTTGCCTGTCTCATTTGTCTGTTGGGTCTTGTTAGATGTGGTTGGAGTTGTCATATCTCCTGTGGGAACATAACCAACAACGTGTAGAAAAGTATCACCATTAGGCCAACAAGGTGGCCAGCTGTTCAATAATTTTAATAAAATCTGTTAAGGATCCTGGCAGCGGTATTATGGACTAGCTGCAGTCGGTTTATGGTGCATGCCGGGAGACCACCATATAGAGAGTTGCAGTAATCGAGTCAAGAGGAGAGAAATGCATGACAAAGTGTCTCTGCATCTGGGAGGGAAAGGTAGGGATGGACTTTGGAGATGTTTTGAAGACGGTAGAAGGAAGATTTGACTACAGAGGAGAAGTGGACATCAAAGGAGAGGTTGCTGTGAAGAAGTACAACAAGGCTTCGTACTGTGGGGGAAGGCAGCAGCAGACAGTTTCCGAGGTTGAGGACAGCTATATTTAGATTCTTAAGTTGAGTTTTAGATCCTACCAGAAGGAGTTCAGATTTGCTAGTGTTCAGCTGAAGAAAATTGCCTCAGTGTCTTGAATGCAAGCCGAGAGCCAGACCATGGCAGAGGGGCTTCCAGGGTCTAGTTTTAAGTAGAGCTGGGTGTCGTCAGCATAGCAGTGAAACATGAGGATGTGTTGGCAAATGAGGTGACCCAAGGGAAGCATGTAGATATTGAAGAGAAGGGGCCCAAAAACAGATCATTGGGGGACACCACAAGTGACTGGGTTTGCAACACCACTGCTTCCATCATAGAAGACAGACTGCGTGCATCCGGATAGGTAAGAGGACATCCAGGAGAGGCAGGTTCCAGAGATCCCACCGTACTTTTGAAGGTGGTCAAGAAGAATGCCATGATCTATAGTGTCAAAAGCAGCTGTTAGGTCAAGGAGGACAAGCACAGAGGGAGCACTAGCATCAGCATTGAACAGGAGATCATTCACAATCCGGAGCAGAGCAGTTTCAGTATTGTGATGCGGCCGGAAACCAGACTGTAGAGGTTCAAGCAGATTGTTGTCCATCAGATGTTTTGTCAGCTGACTGGCTACAGCCCTTTTGAGAGTTTCTGAGAGAAAAGGGAGATTGGAGATGGGACGGAAATTAAATAAGTCAGCCGGGTCGAAGGAGGTTTTTTTGAGTACTGACATAACTTGTGCAAGCTTGAGGGCAGCAGGAACCAAGCCAGAGTCCAGGGACAGGTTGAGAGTGTGCATAATGGAGGGAGCAAGATCAGAAGCACAGAGACGGACAAGGTTAGTCAGCCAGGGGTCCAGGGGGATGTGGCAGTAGTTGATTTCAACAATAAACCGGAAACATCAGCAATAGAGAGAGGAGAGAAAGAGATATCTTGAAATGACTTCCTGTTCATGTCAAGATAACTCTAAATGACAGTTTGGTGTACAATGCTAGCAAAACATAATTTAAAGATATATGTAAATCAATTTCAGATATCTTCATTTTATTTTATAGCTCAAAATGAAATGAAAATATCGTCAAAGGGTTTATTTACAGATATCTCATATTCATTTATAGAAATCTGCAAATGATTTACAGATCTCTAAATATTTCAAGATATCTTCAAATGCAATTTGAGATATCTCTAAATGATAACTTGGCTTGCCATATACTGTATGCAATGATGGTTAACTCCTAGTCACTCATTTTAGTTGTGAAATAAAACGGTTTTAACTATTTTGTCAAAACCTTGAAATTAGAAAACTGAATAGAAAAACAAATACAGACTTGCCTGTCAGTTTCTGTTGGGATGGAGTTGTCATATATTATGTGGGAATATAAACAACAACAATTAGAAACTAAAGCTGAGGTGGCAGTTTCTGTTGTATGTTCAGCGTGTGTTAATGTTGGTGTATAGTCATTGGGACACGGGATATAAACGGTCTGTGTTTCATGTGTATTTAAAAATGTAGATTTGTATTTAGGCACGAGGATGGCACAAATCACTTCACGTGCTGGTTAAAATGTAATGTGTGGTCACGGTGAGTGACAACTATCAATGTATTTTCCGTTTATATCCCGTGTCCCAATGACTATACACCAACATTAACACACGCAACATACAACATTTAACACACACATGCACACAGGGCGGGGCACATTGCCACACATATGTACCAAAAGTATTTTTAATTTTAATTTGTGTTAGTTTCACCTTACTAGCAATATTGAAAAGAAGACTCACAAACACCTTTACAGATGTTGGGTTTCACAAAGAGCCCTCAACTGATGACTAAAGGGGTGGCTGTACAGTTATGGCCAAAAGTTTTGCATCACCCTATAGAATTAACAACTTTTGCTTCATAAAGTAGAATTAAACCTGCTAAATAATGCTATGTTAACACATTGATCTACAAACCACTTTGTAGTTTTGCATATACTTAATGAAAAACTGACAATTTTAAGATTTGACATTTTGATATCTAACATGAAATACTGTACTACTATTATGGCTTGCAGTAGATATTATTTTGTAGTTTCTTTATGACATGATGTTAGATACAAGATCTAAATTATGTTTATATATATTTTTTTAAAATGATGTCTAAATTATTTATTTTTCTGGATGTTGCAAAACTTTTGTCCATAGCTGTATGTGCCACTGTCAATTGAATCGACCGCACTGTGACACAAAGTATTCACCTCAGTCCTTACCTGTCACATGAAGGTAGACTGGGCGACTGCGTTTGCTGTTTGCTGAGTTCACAAGCTTCTCTTTTGCATACATACAGGTGTAGTTTCCAGTATCACTCCTCTTAACTTTTGTAATGGAAAACTTGACAGCTGGTATGCCTTTGGGATCGGGTTGTGAATCGACAAGGCTTCCAGTTTTATACAGATGGAAAAACTCTCTTTTCCTGTTGCATCTCTGAATTCAACTGGTATCATGCATTTAAATGATACATCCATTCCTTCAACTGCACTCTGTTTGTCTAGCTGAAGTATGAACTGATTGCTTGACTCTGAAAATACAGTTTAAGTTAAAAATATGCCTTCAGAAAAATATTCACACCTAAAAATATTCAATAACAAACAGTGGAGTTTTACTAATCCAAATCCTGTTCCGATTAGTGGTTTGATCATAATCTGTACCATATTAAAAACACCATATCTAGTCTTATGTTTGATACTTTTGTAAGTTATAGTTGATGATAAATCAGCATTAACCATTTGAATAAAACATTCAGAGACAGCTATTTTACACATTCTCACAGAATTATAACATTGAATTTTCTCCAGGCAATATCAATAATCATTTAATTACCAGAGCATGGTTCAGCTTAGTGTGAGTCTACTGTATGGGAAATTTAGCTTAAATATTTTTAATACCATTTCAAGACTAATTTCAAGAATAATCAATTGACTGAAGGATCACTCTATTATTTATATATACGTCAAGTTTGTAAAATAAATCTTTTTGAATGATTTAGGCTCTAAAAGTAGTTGTTACCAAAATGCATTTTTCCTAATCCACCTATTTAAGAACAAACCAAGTAATTTAAAATGTGACTTTGTTATTTTTCATATGAAATCAGTTAATTTCCTTCTCAAATAAATAAATAGATAAATCATTCAGGTGTTTGGTTTTGTACTCACCTTTTACATTGAGATAAACTGAAGAACCATGGCTGATGCTTTTCACATTTCCTGGATTCTCTTTTCCATACATGCAGCTATAGTTTCCAGCATCATTCTTTCTGATGTCTTGTTTTATAAATGTGACAGCTCCCATTCCTCCGGGCTCTGGCAGTGAGCTGATCTTCTCTCTGTCTTTATATAAATGGAACCAATTCTCCTTGTTCTCTGGTTGTTCTCCGTGCACAGCCGCTATTAGACATTTGAATTCAACCTTCTCCCTTTCCACTACAGTCGTTTTGCCAATCTGAATTATTGCTGTCCGTGGCTCTGTAAACATATATTTAAAAATGAAAAAATGACAGATAAGCGAGAATGATCAATTAAGCAAATAAGAACATATGAACATAGGGACACTTATTGAAGTGAGGTTAAACTTTTTTTTTATATATAGACATTTGACATCCCATGCCTATAAATATGTTTAAAACATGTTTTAAGAAAATGAAATAAGACCATTTGTTTTCTGAAAACTCCACTTTCTGTGTTCACATGATTTGAAACATTTAATCCAAAAACAATATTATACTTTTTGTTCTGTTTCATAAAAGTTATCAGTAAAATGTAACCAGGAGAAAAGTTTATATTTTTCAGTGACAATGCATGAAAAAAGCCATCCTCGCAAATGCTACTAAATGTCATTAATTTTAAAAACACATTTATTGCATGTAGTTATTTGAAATGGGCTCTAGCTCAAGCATGTAGGAATAGTAACAGTTATGTTATTTGGAAGTAAAACACAAGGGTGCAATTTACAAAGACCTTTACTCCAAAACTATCATTTGCACTTCTTTCTGAAAAGAGAAAGACATCCATTAATGTGAGAACACTAGAAATAAACAACATAAGAATACCTAAGAATTCAATGCCTGAGTTGTTTATTTCAGGTTGAGTAACTTCATTGTGTGTGTGTTTATTCTAACAGGAATAATGGTGCTGAAGACACTTCAGAGTAAATGTCTGTGAATTTCACCCTTAATGTTACTCATTCATAATGCAATCAAGATTTAAATCATTGTATCTTATTATGTGAACGTGTCAGAGACACACATACCTGTTGAAACCAGCAGCACGTCTCCAAGTGCAAAAACTGAAAAACAAATTAATCATTTTACAAATAAGAAAACGTTAGCTTCTATTTTCATTTAAAGAATAAAAAAGTGAGATTTGGTAAAATCCAATGTGCGGGAGTGTTGTATTTTTCATTGTAACATGTACTCTCCTATGCACCCGTGATGAGACTAATCAGGAGTGCAGATGTTTCATTGATTCAAATAAGAAAATTAACATTTCAAATGTACACCCATAAAAAAGTTATCAAACAAATAATAATACTTACACAGTATGATTGAATGAATACTCCAAGGCATATTGGGAAGCTGTCCAATGAATTTCTGAAACTACCAGTATGAAGTATTTCTGTTTGTAACACAAATAAACATGACAGTGAAAATGATGAGATTAAAACAGTAATGCACATACGACAGCACCCTCCCTCACTGAACAAGTGTTTCCGTTACACATTTAAAAGTTGACTATTAAAGTAACAAAAGATCAAGAGCAATATACAAATGGTATTGGTCCTTCAAAGCCTCTCATTGTTGTCATCTAAAGACCAGGTAGTTGTATTTTCTTTATAGCCTCAATGTATTGTTCATCTGCATCAGCTGAAAGAGAGTGAACTTATTGTAATAAATGAATGAACAGATACTAATAATTAAAATGATAAGGAATAACGTACAGCAGCCTGTAAATAACTGTTGAGAATTCCTTCATTTTTTTCGAATACAAGATAAACACACCAGAGCTTCATTTCCCACACTGTCCCTGTTGAGTTTATGCCATCTTCTTTATGGGTGAATCTTTGCATCAACCCAACATCACATTTGTATGGCTATTTCTGACTTGGCTTTGCCAAGGTGTATAAGACAGTGCAACCCTGTTTTTTAAAACTTCATCAACAATTCTCATTGAGCATCACATAATCTCTGCTTCCTCATTCTTCTCGATGGCTGTGTAGTGTCAGTCAGACTCCCTCGCAATGTGCACTGGCCATTTTTAGTGAAAGCAAAATGACGCTGATCAGTTTCAGTAGCCTTATGTATTGATGCAAGTAAAATTATTCAACATGTTGTCACTGGAACAATATTTATACACAGTTGTTGTTTTTGTATATAATACTGGGCCATTTTACACAATGTATTTTGTAAAGATTATACAGAATTAACAAAATAACACCACTTCATCAATCTAATCTACCTTTTCTCTATTTTTTCATTCCTTTCTTTTATTTTCTTTCTTCTTTACTTTTCTATGGAAATCCCCACCCATACACCTCTTCCCTACTGCTGACCACACACACCATAAACAGACTAATCACAGTGATGGGTTGGGGATGGACAGGGATGGACTAACCCTGCCTAGGTGCAATGCCACATAGGAACCCAGGATATGCACACTTGTATGAGAAATGTGTTAGAGCTAGGGTTAGCATTAGGGTTGCAGTTAGGAATAGGGTTATGGTAAGGGTTATATCGTGCAAAAGGATTTACACATTAGTACATTGTAACTTTGTGTGAAATGATAGTGCGGTCGCCCAAGATGTTACCGGTAGGAATTGAGACCCAGAGAGAGAAGCTGCAGTCTCAGGCACACATTTCTATAAAAGGCACAAGGGTCAAAACAAAAGGTTTCCACAAAAACAATACAGGCGGGGCATTCGCCTTCACTATATAATTCTCAAAAACACAGTCTAAACAGAGTATATACACTCACCTAACTCCCAAACAAAGGATTTCTGCTCAGCTCTATACAGGTGGCCACACCCCAATTAGCACTCAATTACCTAATTGGGGAATGGCCACATCTGTGATTGTTGGCAGGGATAGGATTTAACCCCATCGCTGCCACACTATGCATAATGACATTGTAATTGTGTGTAATTACACATGTATTTACTAAGTAAGTACAATGTAATTACAGAGTAATCAGAGACATTTAATTGAAAGCGTTACCAAGATTTTACATGGTGTTGGATCCCTTTTGTAACTCCTATACTGTAGAACTGTAATGGATTTCCAAAACATCATTATGCTCTATAGCAGGGAGGCCTACCCTGGTCCTGGAGAGCCGCAGGGTCTTCTGGTTTTCATTACACCTGAGTTCTCAATTACTTAACTGAACCAATTATTTTCTTAATTGCTCAACACTAACATTTCATCCAGGTCTTCAGCTATTGATGATTTAAAGATACCCAGAAAACCTGCAGGATTGTGGCTTCCCTGAACCAGGGTTGCCCACCCCTGCTGTACAGTGTGAGCACAACATGATTGAGTTCACAGAACAAATGTAAGGGGTGCTTCAGTTTCTACACAGAATACTAGAGAACACTTCAGTGGTTGAATGTTCCTTGCTGTTAAATAATATATTTCAAAGTGGCTAATAGATTGAGTCAAGGCATACTGGGGCCTGTGTCTAGAAGAGCAAAGTGTTTGAGTGAGATGGTGACCAGTATTAGGTTTCTCAGAACAGTAGAATACACAGTGGTTTATGGGAGGAAGTGCTGACTCATGCAGTCTATAACAGTACAGGTTCTTGGCTATTAAAGAGACATAAATTAAACCAACTGTACTATACTGGATAGAGGGATTAAGAATGTTGGTTTACAGTAAGTATCGACTTTGATTAACTGGAGAAGGACTTTAAGAGACCATGGAGAATATTCAACTGATCGGAACAGCAGTGGATTTAAATACCAACACTTTCAAAACATGAATAAACGGCAACAGTGCATGTTAGTGTCGTTAGGTCTTATTAAGTGTGTAAAAATATTTAAAAGTGTAAGATTCGTATTTTTATGATTTAAATAGTGGTGGCATTGAGATCCACAGCTGATTAGGTCAATTCAATAGATCTTCATGGGTCTCATTTTAGACAAGGTCCTTTTCTTTGTTAAGAACAAGACACAACCATTTTATGTAGCCAGAAAAACAGGATAGAGGCTTTTCATACAAGTGCAGCACTATGTAATAAATCAACAGTCGGCATGCAGGCTGAGCTCCAGCACTAACACTGTGGCAGCCAGTCAACAGTTACTCATGAGATTGTGGGTAAAATGTGATTCCTCCCCAAACTTAAGTCAAAGTAAAGAAATTGCATAACAGCAGCGAAAGAGTAAACCGTGGATATTCACCTTCACTTATTATAAATAATTGAAACAAAAGCTTTGAAAACTACAAGAAATGCCAACAGGAATACAAATACAGTTTTTTTTATTTACAAATCAATCCTAATCCTCTGATGTTAGCTGTGCCACAATGACCTCCCGGACATAGTTTGTGAGAGAGTGTGTAAAGGGCAGCTGGAAAGCTTGAGATAACATAGCAGACATAACAACAGGGGAGTCCATGCTCTGCGTGCAGGTAAGCGTATTGCATGGAACCCAATCAGAACCCGGGGGCTGAGACTCTTCAAGCACATGAGCCAGTGCTGCTCATAGCCTGGCTGTGCGAGACGTGTACAGAGTTCATTTTAGCAAGCTTAGAAAGGAGCTTAAAACAATGCTTCAGCAAACCACAGGATTAGAAAATAGAAATGTTAAGAGGCCATCAACACACTACATGTCATTTGGTGGTTACAGTGTACCATGATGAAAAGAAGAGAATATGTAATGTGTGTCAGATAATAGGAAAACAAAAAGCAAATCGCAATTTACTTTATAACAATGACATGTAATACATACAGAGCTGTGCTGAAGAGGCTCTGTCTAAGTGTTATCTAATTGGGCCCCCCTTTGGAGTGACTGCTGTGAACACCAATTACAATTACAACACTGATAAGAAACAACCCAACACTGTTTTTTATTTGCAGTCTGGTAACTTCATTAGTTGGGTTTTTCATGTCTATCAAATGAGGAAGAAAAAAACATAAATTGTTGATTGTCCCTGATTAAGTTAGCAGCACTTTCTTGTTTTAATTTTTGTGGTTGTTTATTGTGTTAGACTGTACAGTTGTTGGCCACGTGTGACAGACGCTTCCTGCACCTAGAAATAACTTGTCCGGTGATGTGATGAGTAGCATCCCATCAGAGAAGCTAAACAGAGCTCTCAAATCCCAATGCACAGGGTGTCGAACACAGCATGTATTAAAAACAAAGAATCGAGCAGCACTTTGAACACCTGGATCTGAGATCTGAGAGCAGGTGATCACAGAGACTGAGCACTTTAAAAAAATGTTGTACACTGCAGTTATATCGCTTTTCAAACATATATATACTGTATATATTACACATATTACTGAATTACAAATGGTACATTGAAATTTCGTTCTGTTTGATATTTAGTTTTAAAACACTGAAACTCAAAATCAATTATTGTAAGGTGACATTGGTTTTATGTTGGGAAATATTTTTAAGAAAAATAAAAAACTGAAATATCTTGCTTGCATAAGTATTCAACCCACACACATTAATATTTGGTAGAGCCACCTTTCGCTGCAATAACAGCTTTAAGTCTTTTGGGGTAAGTATGTACCAGCTTTGCACACAGTGTCGGAGTGATTTTGGCCCATTCTTCTTGGCAGATTTGCTCCAGGTTGTTCAGGTTGGTTGGACGACGCTTGTGGACCGCAATTTTCAAATATGTGCCACAGATTCTCAATGGGATTGAGATCAGGACTTTGACTGCGCCACTGTAGGACATTCACCTTTTTGTTCTTGAGCCACTCCAATGTTGCTTTGGCCTTGTGCTTGGGATCATTGTCCTGCTGAAAGGTGAATTTCCTCCCAAGCTTCAGTTTTTAGCGGACTGAAGCAGGTTCTCTTGCAGTATTTCCCTGTATTTTGCTCCATCCATTCTTCCTTCAATTTTAACAAGATGCCCAGTCCCTGCTGATGAGAAGCATCCCCACAGCATGATGCTGCCACCACCATACTTCACTGTAGGGATGGTGTGTCTTGAGGCATGGGCAGTGTTAGGTTTGCGCCACACATAGCTTTGAGTTTTGGCCAAAAGCTCTATCTTGGTCTCATCTGACCACAAAACCTTTTCCCACATTGCAGCTGGGTCACTCTCATGCTTTCTGGCAAACTCCAGACGTGCTTTCAGATGGTACTTTTGAGTAACGGCTTCTTTCTTGCCACCCTCCCATACAGGCCAGTGTTATGCAGAGCTCTTGATATGGTTGACTGGTGCACCATTACTCCACTCCCAGCCACTGAACTCTGTAGCTCCTTCAAAGTGATTGTTGGCCTCTCTGTGGCTTCTCTCACAAGTCTCCTTCTTGTTTGAGCACTGAGTTTTGAGGGACGGCCTTTTCTTGGCAGTGCCTGGGTGGTGTGATGCAGCTTCCACTTCCTGATTATTGATCCAACTGTGCTCACTGGGATATCCAAACACTTGGATATTATTTTGTACCCTTTCCCTAATCTATGCATTTGTATTACTTTATCTCTGACTTCTGTAGAATGCTCTTTGGTCTTCATTTTCCTTCAGATTCACAGCCTGACCAATAATCCTTCAACAGTGGGGTTTTTATCCAGAAAATGTGACAGCAACTTTAATGGTTCACAGGTGGAGGCCAATGGTAAGGTAATTGTGTCCTCATTAGGGCAATTTCTTTCATCGGTATAAACTGGGAGCTTCCACAGCACAGGTTGAATACTTATGCAAGCAAGATATTTCAGTTTTTTTTTTCTTAAAAATATTTCCCAACATAAAACCAATGTCACCTTACAATAATTGATTTTGAGTTTCAGTGTTTTAAAATAAAATATCAAACAGAATGAAATTTCAATGTACCATTTGTAATTCAGTAATATGAGAGAATTGGTCAGGTGTCTGAATACTTTTGCAAGGCTATATATATATATATATATATATATACACACACACACATATATATATATATATATATACACACACACATATATATACACACACACATATATATATATACACACACACATGTGATTTCTTTGGTCGTGAGGGGGATTTTCTTTCATGAGGTTCTTTCATTGAAAAGATGTACTCTGGTGAAAAGAGTGCAAAGAAGAGCAACCAGAATTATTCCTGGTTTAAAAGACATGTCATATGCAGACAGGCTAAAATAATTAAATCTATTTAGTTTTGAACAAAGAAGACTACCCGGCGATCTGATTCAAGCTTTCAAAATTCTTAAAGGTATTGACAGTGTTGACCCAGGGACTTTTTCGACCTGAAAAAGAAATAAGGACCAGGGGTCACAAATGGAGATTAGATAAAGGTGCATTCAGAACAGAAAATAGGAGGCACTTTTTACACAGAGAATTGTGAGGGTCTGGAACCAACTCCCCAGTAATGATGTTGAAGCTGACACCCTGGGATCCTTCAAGAAGCTGCTTGATGAGATTCTTACATCGCAGTTCCCTACTTTTGTTGGTTTAATGTCAACCCTAACTGATGATTTAACAAAGTTCTTTGCAAAGAATATATAGATGTAGATAGATAGATAGATAGACAGACAGATAGATAGATAGATAGATAGATAGATAGATAGATAGATAGATAGATATTCATTTTGACTTCATGTCAGTGCAAAATAACTGAAATCAAAAAGAAGATTGCATCAACAATAAAATCATAGGTCATTTTAAATGTAAACATCTGTAATATGGAACAGAAAAAAACAAACATTTGTAACAGACACATTGAATAGACATTTTTTTATTCAAAAGTGTGTTCATGAATGAAAAAACAAACATGTATTGGGCAATACACAGATAAATGTGTCATTACAGTACATTGGTTATGAATTGTCTTTTTAACATCATTAGCTTTACTGTTTTACAGAGTTTGCAATTATCACTCATTATGAGTGGATCTGGTTCCATTGCTCCAATATTGAGTTCATATCATGTTTCTAATAAATCTGCCTTTACCTTGTCCACTCTACCAGCAGCACCTACATGTTTATAGAAAGGAGAGTAAGAGGGGCTGGCAGAGCTGACAGGTAACCTGCCAGATTCTTTACATCTCCAATGGGTTGTCAGTTGTGGGAGTTTCAGCTGTTGCATTTTCTACATCAGATCCACCTGATTCTGCTGTACATGTTTTCTTGGGGAGAGGGGAGTGTGTGTTTCTGGATCGGGATTGTGTCGTCCTGTTGCCGTGGAGACCGATTCAACTTATTCTGCAATAAATAAAAAGGTAAATTAATTGGAGAGAGACAGAGTGTGGAGCAAGTGATATATCAGGCATATGTCACTTGGATCCTTTCAGACCCAACTTGACAAAGTTTTGAGATCAATCAGCGACAAGGAACCGATCTCATTCGTAATTTTCTTCTTTTCTTATATAAGGTGATGTGACAGGTCAGGAAGGCTGAACTGTGAATAATCAATTGCGTTACAAGTAGATTCAGCACTTTATTAAAACAGGGGGCCTGATAACGGGCTGTAAATATATACCAGTAGTTGCACAATACCTGCTTGTAATACCTTATCAACTCCACCTAAATAATAATTGATAAATAATAAACAGTTATTTCTGGCAATGCAATGCTCAATTCTTCACTGGTGGGTACAAAACCATTTCCCCCTGACGTTCCATGTGAGTGTTTATTTATTTGTGCCTGTATACATATGTGTTGTGGAACCACAAAGATAAATACTGAAACACATGCATTATTCACAACTGAATCCAGAAGCTCAGAAGCATTTTTTGCTGGAATAGTGTTTTAAGAGTGCTACATCAGGGACAGTTCTGGATTTAAACATGAAAGAACCTGTATACTGTATGCATCAGTAGATTGATTCTGAGACATGTAACATATAGGACTTACCACCGTAGCGTATACAGGTTCAGTGTGGATAGCAGGATCTGGAATGGCATGGGGGTGAAAACAGCTAGTGAACAGCTACACAAACCACAAGTTCAGTTTTTGTGAATAGATTGATAATATATATTTCATCAGCCCCAAGTTAATCCTGTTATTGAAATGGTGTTACATTTTTTTTAATAGGATGCCCTTTTTATTAGTTTATGAATTGGTTACTATATATTAACTTACTAGTAACACAAATGAGCAACCATAACCCTGATACTATGTTATTATAAGCCAGTGCCCATGTTTATGGATTGTGTGTGTATATTAAGTACTGGATTTGATTTGTACACAAATTGATTCTGATTTACCATTCTCACATTGAGCTGTCACATGCACAACTGGTGTTAATCATTCTCAGTGCTTCTGTTTGTATCACTGCACTGCTTCAGACTACGAGCTACCTCGCTATCATTGGCTCCTTCAACTGGTAGTCGAACATTGGAAACATACAATAAGCTGAATCGCTGTTTTTTTTATTTATCAAACTACTGTATATATATATATATTTGTTTTACAACCTCTCTCAAACTAGCCAATGAAAGCAGATGAAAACAACGTGCTGAATAATTGGAGAGGACGGGCGCTGGTAAGTTAGCAAGTCGATTTTAACAATAGAACAGTCTCGGGATTAATGGGATTTCAAATGTAAACAAATCTGCGTACGGTCAATGCAATGCGGTTGTCCGTTAAAAAAAAAAAGAAAATAAACAAAAAAATAAATAAAAAGTACAACCGCATTGCATTCACAAACACAGATTCATTTACATTTTAAAACCAAACCGGTCAAATTGACCGGTGTGGCGGTTCTAGTGTTAAAGGGTTAATGTTGCCATTGACTAGCGGATGATGACTGTTCTATCCATTGGTTTGTCAATTGCTTTTAAAAACCCAATATAGTGGACAGACATACAGATACCGGCAGCTATGATCAAATGGTTGAGGGACAAATTGACACATTTAAACATACTTCATTTGTATCCATTGTGGTGAAGAATGCTGTGCCCTACCTCGTTTGGATTGCAGACACTTCAGCACTCCTCCTATCAGCAGTAACAGCAGCACAAGGACCCCAGATCCTACCCCTGCACCCAGGTACAGAGCTGGAACAGATCCTGGGGGGATCCACATACAAATATGATAATTAGAATATGTACATGTGTAAACTGATTGGACCAATTGCATCACAAACACTAATACCGTATACAGCACTTTTAGTGGAATAGCTCAGTTCCAAGTTTGTGTTTGCCTGGATAAAACTGTCAGTGTATTTAAAAGGGCCAGTATACAAGACTTTCAAATGCAATGCTGGCTCTACTTAATTTCATTTTTAAATCAAACAACCAGTTACCTATATATATATATATAGAGCTACAATATATGTATAGCTTTATGCAATGGCCATCTACTCTTGAAAAACAATTAGGACCAATCTATCTATTTTTCTCCTTCATGGAGTGTATTGATTTACTATATCCTAGTGGGCTGTGTTCTAATATTTTAACTAATGTGTTCTAAAATCCTGCCTCTTGGTGGATAGGACCTTTCTAATGTCTAGGATTCTAATGCTGGACAGACTTCTTGACCTATTTACACCAAGGGGGGCACCATGTTTTCAGTGAAGGGGCTTGTTTACATATACTGCTTATATGAAGATACACATGAGTGTGTGTAACACAAACATTGTACCAGTAGTAAAATATAGGAACAAGTGGAATTAATAATAATAATAATAATAATAATAATAATAATAATAATAATAATAATAATAATAATAATAATAATAATAATATATGGATAGGAGGGCGGCTCACTTCATCCACCACTGAAATAAGCAAATAGCTATCAGCAGAACAACAAAATATAACGGCAAAGCACATCGATTAAATGCAAAACCAATGTCATGAAGAAAACATCCTCAGTGAAGCTGCAACCTTCGCTTTCCTTTTACATTCCATTTTTTCATTACTACTTCTTTCCACTCGCCGCAGAACTTTCGGGTCAAATCCTTCTCAAAGGCCAATTGTATGAGGTGCGCTTTGCGGTTGTGAAGCTCCTGTGTTTTGATAGCACGTTGATAAGGGTAGAAAAGGAGTTTTCACACATAGCAGTAGATGCCCCAAAAGTCAAAGCAAGTCGTAACACTCTCACAGCACTTGGCATTGCTTCAAGGGTGCTGTGAAACGTTTTCAGTACTGACTGGGTATTGCAAATAAATACAGTAATAATGAAGCGCATACGCTCCTCATAACAGAACTACAAACTTGACAAACAATAAAAAAGCTCTACAATTTTGCTACATTAAGCAAGTTAAATTTAAAAGTGTAAGATTGGACTAGTTTAAAATAACCGTTTTTATTAAGTTTAAGAAAACGTATTCACACGTGCCTGTTGAATTGGTTTGTTGGGTCGTGGCAGATACGGTTGGACTTGTCAAAAATTCTGTGGGGAAATAAACAATGTCATTTACAGGATTGTCAACATTTACCAACAATATGGACTGTTTTAATGATGTAAATAGTGGCATATCTAAATATCGCCTTCTTAAAATTACAAATCTGATTCTTTGTGGACCTCATTCTATGTATTTTTATTGTACTTTAAAGAGTGGCGATATTTGTATTGATAGCTTTTTCAATCATTAAAATAAGCCCAAAGTGTCTTTAAAATGACTGACCTAATGGCTGCAGTACAATTCAATGGGTTTACATGTAGGACCCCTTTCGCATATTGTCCTGTGATGGTGTCCAAATGATGGTCTGGAGTTTAACATTGAAAGCATGGCTGATTCAGTTTATCTGATGAAGTCAAAGTAATGCAACTAGAACTGCCCCTGTAATGTGTCTGTCTTTTAGCACTGGACCTGGTTCAGACAAGTACTGATAGCACTGGACCTGGTTGAGATAAGTACTGATAGCACTGAACCTGGTTCAGATAAGTACTGATAGCACTGAACCTGGTTCAGATAAGTACTGATAGCACTGGACTTGGTTCAGATAAGTACTGATAGCACTGGACTTGGTTCAGATAAGTACTGATGGCACTGGACCTGGTTCAGATAAGTACTGGTAGCACTGGACCTGGTTCAGATTAGTACTGATAGCACTGGACCTGGTTCAGATAAGTACTGATAGCACTGGACCTGGTTCAGATAAGTACTGATAGCACTGGACTTGGTTCAGACTAGTACTGATAGCAATGTGTACCATATTAAAAATGCACATCTAGTCCTTGTTTTCTTTTGTTTGTGTATTTGATTTTTTACACTTATATTTAATTTAAAAATGTATTTTAATAAAAACAAATTCAGAGATAATGTTTATTCATATGATATGAAAGTTTGGTTTGTATAGCTGATAATAGCATACATTTCATTATGACAGCATGGTTGGAATTATAGATCCAAGCTACTGGGGTTTGAATTAACAAGAGTCTACTATACCTGATGTGGTCCCATCAGAAAGACGCTATCCGGTCTATACTAATTGAGTTTAACTATACACTCAACAGTGAATTTGCCTTTTTAAGCTATCTGTGTTAAAAAAAAAACACGTCTATTTAAGCAGAACATCTGAATTGAAGACACACTTGCCTGTTCTCTTTGGTTGAGTTGGTGTTGTCATGTATTCTGTGGGAATTTAAGAAACAACATTTAGTAGCTTAGACGGCAAGTTTCTCTTTTTATTATTCAGACCAACACCTATTCAGCACAAGGATTTGGATTGTCTATTCAGATTTAAGAACAGCAGATAACTAATCTTAGACAGATATCTGACCAAATTCTAACACAAATACAATAAGAGAGATGCAATCATTAGTATTTCAGGAAGCAAACAAGATATTAAATGTTCAGATCTACGTATTTATACAAGCAAAAACACATTTGTTTTCACTTCCATCCCCCCATTTTTGGTATTCACAGAATCCTATTTAGATCAATTGAAAGGATGCCACTGTAACACAAAGTATTCAGCGCAGTCCTTACCTGTCACATGAAGGTAGACTGGGCGACTGCATTTGCTGTTTGCTGAGTTTACAAGCTTCTCTTTTCCATACACACAGGTGTAGTTTCCAGTATCGCTCCTCTTAACTTTTTTAATGGAAAACGTGACACCTGGTAAGTCTTTTGGAACGGCTTGTGAATCGACAAGGCTTCCATTTTTATACAGATGGAAAAAATCCTCTTTTCCTGCTGCATCTCTGAGTTCAGCTGGTATCATACATTTAAATAATACGTCCATTCCTTCCATTGCACTCTGTTTGTCTAGCTGAAGCGTAAGCAAATAGTGTGACTCTGAAAATGCAGTTCAATGAAATATATCAGTATAGCGCATCTTATACTATACAATAACAATACAGTAATCTCTTGCTCATCACAAACTAATTGAGACTGGACCATGTCTAGATTAGTGGTACTAAAACACCTTAATCTAGAGACAGTCAGGTGCTAATGTTTGCACCGTGCTTACCGTGAACACTGAGATAAACTGAAGAACCATGGCTGATGTTTTTCACATGTCCTGGATTCTCATTTCCATACATGCAGGTATAGTTTCCAGTGTCATTCTTTCTGATGTCTTGTTTTATAAATGTGACAGCTCCCATTCCTCCGGGCTCTGGCAGTGAGATGATCTTCTCTCTGTTTTTATATAAATGGAACCAATTCTTCTTGTTCTCTGGTTGTTCTCCATGCACAGCTGATGTTACACATTTGAATTCAACCTTCTCCCCTTCCACTACAGATGTTTTCCCAATTTGAATCATTGCTGTACGGAGTGGCTCTGTAATGAAAAATTACACAAGAGAGAGAAAAATCTGTTAAGCAAATAAGAACATGGACATTGTATGACTGAAATGTGTGATTAACCACAGGTTACAATTTTAGTGTATACCGTAAAACTTCAATTAAACGGCTCTGGCATTTATTTACAATATTTGTCAGCAGACCCGGCACGTATTGGAGACCGGCGATTATTTGAGAGCCATGTTTATATTTGATCACTAGCTTCACATGCTTCATGTGATCATTGAGAAGCCGCTAACACACAACCTTGTAGCAACATCGTAACTCAATTTAAACATTCCAGCAGTTTTGTTAACAGGTTGTGTGTCACAATTATATTGTATTGTACATCCTCAAGTATAAAGTGAAAGTATTATTGCAGTCTTTTTATATAGACTGGTTAACAAGGATACGGTATGCAAAACGTTGGAAAATGAACAAACAGAAGTACTAATTTGTATTTAAAAACGGAATTAGATCTATCATTGTTAATAATAATAATAATAATAATAATAATAATAATAATAATAATAATAATACCTATGCCCGTGTTCAACCTGCATTAAACATGCTGATATCAGAACACTAAATAAGACACATGACTTGGAATGGTTAATCCAATAGGAATATTCAATTTAGCACTGAGTAAAGGCCAGTGTCTTTATCAGTATGATATGAAGATACTAGCCAAAGCCTTTGTCTTCTTGACTTTGTTTCTCCATAGTTTTATCTTCACGGCAGAAAATAAATATTAAAAGGTGTCAAAACGTCAGCTTTTCTTAATAAATTAATAAATTAATAAATTATTTTTGGATTGTGTGGTTATCATCTTTCCTTTTTGAAGTAATTTGGGTGAAAAACAGAAAAGGTGAACATAGCTTTCATTCCAACCGGTTAATGTTTCCAAACATGAATTATACATTCCTGAGTGTTTATTTCAGCTTTTATACATTCAATGTGTGTGTGTTTGTTCTTTCAGGAATAATGGTGAGACACTTCAGAGTAAATGGCCTTGTGAATTTCACTCTAAATGTTATTCATTTTTTATGTAATCAAGCATTAAATCATTGTATCTTATTATGTGAACATGTCAGAGACACACATACCTGTCAAAACCAGCAGCACGTCTCCAAGTGCAAAAACTGAAAAACAAATTAATCATTTTACAAATAAGAAAAGGAACATTTCAAATTTACTGACATAAAAAAGTTATAAAAGAAATAATACTTATGTATCATGATTAATTTCATATTCCAAGGCATATTAGAATACTGTTCACTTAATCTCTGAAACTAACACTATGCAGCTCCTCAATATGTAACACAACTAAATGTAACAGTGCGCACTATGAGATTATAATACAGCAATGGAAACTCATGCGCAATAGAAATGTGTGTTTCCATTTGTTTCTGTCTGTGGACAGACTGGCTTGGTGGTGACGTCAGACCAGGAAGACACAGCCACCAGTACTGCAGGGATGACTCGCAACTGCACTCCTATTTATTACATTATAAATAAAACGTTTAAACAAAACACAAGGCACGCTGGCCAAAACAAACAGACAATAATTTTTTAACAAGTATAGAGCTGATGCTAATCCAGCATGCGTAGCAATTGTTTATATACAGTATATATTTCCACTTATGTTTCTCTTCTGAGCAACCCAACCCTGGTCAGTAAAAGCTGCTGGTTTTTATATTGTGGTTGAGGGATTAACTAGCTATCAATTACCTAGTTTATCCCTGGATCATATTCTGCACAGGATTTCTCATATGTGCGGTTGACAGTCAATTTGTCAATAAATCATAAGCTGCTGACCCCACATTATCACGAGTTTAGCTGGATGGGGAATTTTAATCCCATCCATGCTGTCAAACAATAACAACAAACCTTGTTTTAAACAAACACAAAACAGTACATAATAATAATAATAATAATAATAATAATAATAATAATAATAATAATAATAATAATAATAATAATAATAGGAAAAGCGTGTGTACACACATAAAAAAGTTATGAAATAAATTCTACTTACACCGCATTGTTACATTAAAATCCCATGTCATTTTTACAAACTGTCCAGTGACTACTTACAGTGCACAGGTGCTCTATTTGTAACACACCTAAAGACACAGTAATGGAAATACCACAGCCCCCTGAATAGATATGGGGAGATAATACTGACCTAGTGTTTCCGTTCCACATGTATTTCTGATACAATCAAAGAAACAGATCAACAGCAATTCTATATTGATCAGTTTAGCTGTTTGCAATAAACCGTTTCTAACATTTCTGATGTGGTCCGTGTTTGATGCCTCCTTAGACAGGTTCACACAACATTGATGTAGTATGACTATGTCACAATATTTTATATGCAGTAATGAATAAGATATTAAAATATACTTACAAACAGTAAACATGACAGGCGTGTGATGACAATCATCTTAAAAATAGTGACCTCCAGTTACTCTGCCCATTTTCATATATCTTTTTACATTCATCTGTTGCAACCCACATTCCAGGCTATAAAACTGATTTCTCCTTCCTGCTTTCAGTTCCAGACTTTCAGTCAGATGAAGCTCTAGACGTATAGGAGTGGTAAGCAGCCATACAACGCATATAGTAGGATGCCACTTATGACTTCACGGTTTATAGTAGGCCATGAAGACCAGATATTCCTTGAAAAAAAGACATTGCCCAGAAAGACCAGACAGGTGGCCCATTTAATAATTTCATCAGATGCTGAAGTTTCAGCTGCATTGCAAAAACCAAAGGGGAGGAGATTACATTCATGTCATTCATGAAACCAAGAGCAGAGATTGAGATCTATTTCCAGCAGTCTTTGGCAGGGTTGACGGTCAAGCACCAGGTAGCTCCACTGAAAAAAAAAACAGCAGGACACACCCAAGCTCCCAGCAACTTGTACCACATTCCTGTTCCTTGCTGAGGGGGCGCTCTTTTCTGATTCTGAATTACACTGTCCCTGCCTTTCTGTTGGGCTGGCAACTCTCTCACAATCTAGTGAATATAGGCCTTCAGGTCTTTCACTTTCCTCTAATTTCGTCCAAGGCTTTCAAGATTTCCCCTACAGTATATCCACCTTATCTTCTGACAGATTTATCATCTCTGTTCCTAAACTGACTCTTAACCAGTTTGTGGACAAGGGCAACCTGGAATGGATTTCAGAAACATGGTGGATGAGTTGCAGGGGTTCTTCTGAAGCAATCATGGGCAGAGTGGAGAAGGACAGCATATTGAACTGGAACATGGAAAATGATATTGAAACATGAACACATCTACACTTCAGAATCAGAATCATTCAGACACACATTCCTTTCAATGTCTTTACTTATTTACTTCTGTTATGAATGGAACAAATGCAAATGTATGGCTAGTGGATACAATACAATTTTATGTTCTTTTGTCTATAACAATCCTTTGTTACTTAGTTTAGCAGCGGTACAAAATACATCCAGGACTTAGTGTCAGTCTGAGGAACAGGCAGATCACATGAGCAACATAACAACAGTTTGGTACATACTGTGCATGCAGCTCAGCATACAGCAACAAAACCAGACGCTGAGTTCAGCACCCCTGACTCTGAAAGCACAAAGCAGGCAATGCATGGCTGAGGTGAAATAGAAATGACTAATATGAAGTTACAAACAGAAATTAATTATTTTTAGACATTAGACAGAAGAATGAGAAAGCCAGTGCTACTCACAGCCTCATTGTGCAAGGCATATTCAGTGTTTAATTTTAGCATGCGTAGCGAGGTGACAAGAATGACAGAGAGCCTTGCTTAAGCAAACCACAGTATTTAAAACAGAAATGATAAAAGACCATCAATACAAAACATGTCCGGTGGTGTTGGCCCTGATGAAAAAAAAAACAGTGAGTTGAGATCATAGATAACAGACAACACAGCCATACAAATGCATATTGTACACTTTATAACAATGAAGTTAAATACATACAGAGCCATGCTGAAGTGGCTGTAGCACAGAGATGTGGCTGATTGAACAGACCCACATGAGCACTAATCATGGACTGCCTGTGTACCTTAGGTAAGGCAATTTAACAATACTGCTAACTGGGGTCTGTGTAACCAGCTGCTGGTTATTGAAGTACATCTAATTGTTTTACAGTATGAAGAGAAAACACATGAAAAACAGTAAATGAGAATTATTTCTGGCTTTCATTCATAACACAGATTAGGGTCTCAAAGCTGTTATCAAGTTCTTTTGAAAGGAAAGAATATTATTTACAATTCTAAACAACTTACAAGCTGAACATTCAGTCCTGGGCCTCTCTCAAGCACATTGGCTGTTTGTTTCCAAATGAACCCAATTTTAGACCCTTTTGCATTCACACCACACCTCAATCCAAGCTAAATCAGTTCACTGAGAATTCACAAGTGACTTTGCCTTTAAACAAATGATAATCCAGCCCTCTTTGTCATTTAGAGTACCGGTAAGTGGGGCTGGCATGAGGCAGGTTGTTCAGTCCTGGATCCTCGAAGCCAGGTAAGATTTACAGAGAAATGATTAGAATGTAATATTGGAGCAACAGAAACCAGAACCACCCAGAATGATTGACCATAAGAAATGTATTGTGTGTTTGCTTTGATTAAGAAATGTATTGTGTGTTAGCTTTGATTAAGAAATGCATTGTGTCTTAGCTTTGATTAAGAATCCCACACTCCTACAGGGAAACACACAGTATACTGATAGCTCTTTAAACCCTAGAACCTGTGCAGAAGGTTTCATAGAAATGTTTGCCTCCCAGCATTGATGAAAGTGCTATCAATGTGTCTTCTATTGTTTGACACATTCCACCACAGTCCCCTAAATAATTTATATCTCCAATGGTTTGTCAGTTCTGGGATAAGATTTTCAAAAAGTTATAAATGAAGTTTTAATAAGGGTTTTAATTAATGAAAGAGTATATAACTCACCTTGAAACAGAAATTTAACATACTGCGGCTGTGACGCCGGCAATACAGAGAGAGAGTGTTAATTTCTTACAGACTACCTAGATAATTCAATATTTATAGTTATGACAATATATAAACTTTTCTATACCTGTGATTATGAATGAGATTTATTCACTTGTTTTAACCATCTGTATCCTTACGGAAAGTTTATTGTATTGCTATGATCAACGCAACTGTAATAAAAACCTAAGAGTAAATAATGAAATCTTGGTATAGAAAACAGCATATTAGATACTACAATAAAGTTTCCTTAGCTGATTGCGGATTTGCAATGTTTCCTGTGTCTTATCCACACGAGAATGAAGAACAGGCGTAGAAGGACACACAGATCCACTAGGAATGTGATCGAGATCATTGACATGGATTTTGCCTGAAGGTATTTGTAATGTTGTCAGACTCCCCCCACACTTTATGTACAATGTACATTTTCACCTTCACATGTTTGTATGCATATACAATGTTCTTATGTTACTGTAAGTGTTCAGTGGCTACTTTTAATCATGTTGAGTTTATTTGTCGCGGAGGCAAGCAAAGAGTACCAGAGAAAATGCATGATTAGAAGATTCACCAAACAATTAATTATAAACACATTGTGTACTGGGTTTGGGAGTTCTATTATAATTTTAAAGGCTTAATAAATACATAATGAAGTGTTACATGCATGGCATACATGTATAATAACTAACAACTATAAACACAAATGGCACTTTAAACATATTTATTTATATCCTACAATCATACATACTAGAATACATACAAAAATAGATGTCAACATAAGAAAATAAATTCAAACCAATATACATACAGTAGATGGCTTACCCCCCTGCCCTGTCCAAAAAAAAGTATTTATTTCTTTTTAACCAAAAAAAAGATTGCAAAATGCACATCAAAATAATTGTATATCGTAAGCTGTGGACTAGTGGGGTTTAATTAATTTATTTTTTAATCCGTGAAGTCCGATTTTTACCCACATGCCAGATAATCCTAAATCAGCATTTTATTTGTGAAGTTATCTAAATAAATGTACATTCTGCATGACAAAATGCACAATTTTAAATGAAGTTTACAAGTTATACACAACATAGATTTACCCATTATTTTTTATTTCCATTTGGCTGCTGCTTGTTGGTTGCTAGCAATTTCCATAACAGAGAATTATGCTTCCATTCATTTTCTTGATCTAGTTAACATGTATTTTGATTAACAAGTTCCCCTTATCTAGTCGGTGAGACAGGAAGTGATGTATGTGACCTGCTACAAATTAGCTTTTTAATTAGAAATGCGTTCCTTAACGACCTCATCAACTCAATTTCAAAGCATTAATGGATTGATTTTCTTAACACATTTCGTTTGAAAATCCCTTGCTACTGAAGCTGTCATTACTATACCGTGAGTTCAATACAATAACACTGTTCTTTGAAAATCCCCCCCAGTGTCTCTGTGACAGGCTTTCTCGCAGTGGTGAGGTGTGGTGACGTCACGGACCAGGAAGCAACTGAAACCAAAACAATGGATGGGCGGGTGAAGCTGAATGCAACTGCATTCAGCGTATTTAATAAATAAACAAACAAAAGATTTAAACAAAACAGAAAACAGAAACCAAAGGGCACGAGGGCCAAACAAATAAACAGACAAACAAGTGTGTCATGCTGGCTAATCCAGCACGTTTTAGAAATGTTATTGTCTCCTTGCTCTCTCCTCTCTCCGCTCTCCGTACTCTCCTCTGTACACTCAACCCCGCAGCACGGGCAGCTGCAGGTTCTTATACTCTGGCCAAGGGGTTAACTAGTTGTTAATTATCTTATTACACCTCGGCCAGAGTCTGCATGCATTTGGTAAGGATGCATGACTGTCAGCTAGTTAAATAATCAGTAGCTGATCAGTCATGCATCCTCACAGGGTTTTAAATTATAAGTAATAAAAGACGCGGAGCTTTTACCCGCGCCGCAAACAAAAATACAAATAATAATACATAGGGGCGGGACACTCCGCCACACACATGCCCCCCCTTGTGCGCAGCACACATGGCCTTTTCGGCCACCTCCCCCCTTAGTCCCCATAGTCCCGGCTAGCAGTCCTGGCGCAGGAACAGGGCCAGCAACGGGCCAAAGGTGGCGGCCACGGTGGGATATCCTCCTCCCACCCCAACAACTGTAGCGTCCCAGTGGACCACGCACAGGCCTGCTCCTCTGGCCAGAAAAATTTTGGGGGTGGTCTCCAGACCTGCCCCCCCTTCTTCATGGCTGGCAGCTGCCCTTCATGGGGCTCCAGCCACAGTATTTCCTGCCGCGAAAGTGAGGCTGGGGGAGCTGGTCTCCTGACCTCCCCCCCCTTCTTCATGGCTGGCAGCTGCCCTTCATGGGGCTCCAGCCACAGTATTTCCTGCCGCGAAAGTGAGGCTGGGGGAGCTGGTCTCCTGAACTCCCCCCCTTCTTCATGGCTGGCAGCTGCCCTTCATGTGGCTCCAGCCACAGTATTTCCTGCCGCGAAAGTGAGGCTGGGGGAGCTGGTCTCCTGAACTCCCCCTTCTTCTTCGTGGCTGTCAGCTGCCCTTCATGGGGCTCCAGCCACAATATTTCCTGCCGCGAAAGTGCGGCTGGGGGAGCTGGTCTCCTGAACTCCCCCTACTTTTCCGTGGTCGGCAGCTCCCCTTCATGGGGCTCCAGCCACAGTATTTCCTGCCACGAAAGTGCGGCTGGGGAAGCTGGTCTCCTGACCTCCCCCCCTTTTCCGTGGCCGGCAGCTCCCCTCCATGGGGCTCCAGCCACAGTATTTTCTGCCGCATGGCAGGACTGGTAGCGACCCCAGGCAAAACAGGACCCTCGGGAGGCGATGGCAGCAGCTGCAGACCCTTGGCAGGCAACGGCAGCAGCAGCGGACCCTCGGGAGGCGACAGCAGCAGCAGCGGACCCTCGGGAGGCGACGGCAGCAGCAGCGGACCCTCGGGTGGCGAACTCGGGAGGGGAGCCCCTGGCCATGGAGGCGGCAGCGGGAGTTCCACTTCTCCCTCATTCCCTGTAACTGGTGGCTCTCCAGGCGATGGGGAGCAACAGGGAGCCCCAGGCGATGCGGAGCAACAGGCAGCCCCAGGCGATGCGGAGAAACAGGCAGCCCCAGGCGATGCGGAGAAACAGGCAGCCCCAGGCGATGCTAGACAGGCCTTCTTGGGCGAAGCGAGGCAGGCATCCTTGGGCGAAGCGAGGCAGGCATCCTTGGGCGAAGTGAGGCAGGCATCCTTGGGCGAAGCGAGGCAGGCATCCTTGAGCGAAGCGAGGCAGGCATCCTTGGGCGGTGCGAAGCAGGCATCCTTGGGCTGTGCGAGGCAGGGCAGAAGCAGTCCTTCCCATGATGGTGGATGTGGAACCAGTAGGTATTCACCCTCTGCTGGTGGAGGTGGAGATGGAACCAGCAGGTATTCACCCTCTGCTGGTGGAGGTGGAGATGGAACCAGCAGGTATTCACCCTCTGCTGGTGGAGGTGGGAGGGGCAAGCAGTCCTCCCACGGCGGTTGAGGCGGAACCAGCAGGTATTCACCCTCTGCTGGTGGAGGTGGGAGCGGCAAGCAGTCCTCCCAGGGTTGTTGAGGCGGAACCAGCAGGTATTCACCCTCTGCTGGTGGGGCTGGGAGCGGCAAGCTGTTCTCCCACGGCGGTTGAGGCTGAACCAGTAGGCATTCACCCTCTGCTGGTGGAGGTGGGAGGGGCAAGCAATCCTCCCACAGCGGTTGAGGCGGAACCAGCAGGAATTCACCCTCTGCTGGTGGAGCTGGGAGCGGTAAGCAGTCCTCCCACGGCGCTTGAGACAGAACCAGCAGGTATTCACCCTCTGCTGGTGGAGGTGGGAGGGGCAAGCAGTCCTCCCACGGCGGTTGAGGCAGAACCAGCAGGCATTCACCCTCTGCTGGTGGAGGTTGTGGAGGTAGAGGCAGCTCCTGCTGCTCTGCTCCTGGCGGTGGAGGTGGCGGAGGCAGAGGCAGCTCCCGCTGCTCTGCTCCTGGTGGTGGAAGCGGTGGAGGTGGCGGAGACAGAGGTAGCTCCCGCTGCTCTGCTCCTGGTGGTGGAAGCGGTGGAGATGGCGGAGGCAGAGGCAGCTCTTGCTGCTCTGCTCCTGGTGGTGGAGGCAGAGGCAGCAGGTATTCTTCCTCTGCTGCTGGAGGCCTGGGCACTGGATGCATGGGCTCCCCCTTCCGGCGCTGGATGCACGGGCTCCCCCTTCCCTGCGCTGGATGCACGGGCTCCCCCTTCCGGCGCTGGATGCATGGGCTCCCCCTTCCGGCGCTGGATGCACGGGCTCCCCTTCCGGGCGCTGGATGCACGGGCTCCCCTTCCGGTGCTGGATTCACGGGCTCCCCTTCTGGGCGATGGATGCTCGCGCCCCCTTCTGGGCTGGATGCTCGCGCCCCCTTCTGGCGCTGGATGCTCGCGCTCCCCTTCTGGCGCTGGACACAACGGGAATTCGGGCTCATCCCTTTCCTCATCTGTGTCCCGGTCGACCTCTGGGCAGCTTTCCTCCTCATGTCCAAATCGATGGCAGTACGTGCACCACTCCTCCATGGAGTCCTCCCTTTATACCCACCATGCGAGATCCCATGGCTGGAGCTCAGGATCCATCCTCTGGCTTCCACTGTCCCTCTGTTGTGGGGGCTGGCCATTCCTCTCTCTTCCCCTTTTTCTTCCCATTTTTTTATTTTTATTTATTTATTTATTTATTTTTTCCAACCAAAAAAAAACACTATTATTGGAAAGAAAAAGAACACACAAAAAAAACGTGCTTTGCTGTTCCTGGCCCAGCTCTTGGAGGCGTTGTTTGTCCCACGCAGGACACCATATGTGACAGGCTGGCTCGCAGTGGTGAGGTGTGGTGACGTCACAGACTAGGAAGTAACTGAAACCAAAACAATGGATGGGCGGGTGAAGCTGAATGCAACTGTATTCAGCGTATTTAATAAATAAACAAACAAAAGATTTAAACAAAACAGAAAACAGAAACCAAAGGGCACGAGGGCCAAACAAATAAACAGACAAACAAGTAAGTGTCGTGCTGGCTAATCCAGCACGTTTTAGCAATTGTATTGTCTCCTTGCTCTCTCCTCTCTCCTCTCTCCGTACTCTCCTCTGTACACTCAACCCCGCAGCACGAGCAGCTGCAGGTTCTTATACTCTGGCCGAGGGGTTAACTACTTGATAATTATCTTATTACCCCTCGGCCAGAGTCTGCACGCATTTGGTAAGGATGCATGACTGTCAGCTAGTTAAATAATCAGTAGCTGATCAGTCATGCATCCTCACGGGGTTTTAAATTATAAGTAATAAAAGACGCGGAGCTTTTACCCGCGCCGCAAAACAAAAATACAAATAATAATACATAGGGGCGGGACACTCCGCCACAGTCTCCCACTGATCGGACTCTGTATGATCGTTCTGGTAGGTATGAAAGCAGAGAGTACGTAGATAAAAGGGAAAGACCAATGTATTGAATATTCAGGTATTTTTCAAAACAACATTCATTTTTCCCAGTGGTTTTCAGTATGTGGAAGTATTAACTGTTGCGTATGTTACATTGTCTTTATCAGGTGCAGAGTTGGGTTTCTTCTTGGTGACACGGGCAGTGTTTATTTCTGAGTAGGTGAGTGTGTCGTCCTGTTGCTTTGAAGGCTGCTTGGGCTGATTCTGCAATAAATTAACATAAGAACATAAGAAAATAAGACAGTTTACAAACGAGAGGTGGCCATTCAGCCAATCTTGCTCGTTTGGTTGTTAGTAGCTTATTGATCCCAGAATCTCCTCAAGCATCAAGTTCAGATTGATTAAAACAGCCTCACTAGGTACTAGAACTGGCTACAAGTTACAGCGCGAGATGTTATTTTTAATCAATTCGAACTTCAGTATATCGTTTTCGCAGGGTGCTGGAAGGGCGTTACTACATTATCAAAAAGGGGTGTTAAAGTCTCCAATACAAAAGTAGTAATTTACCAGGAAATGTATTATTCAAATTGTCCAGAATCACCTCTCAGATTCAGAATTTCATTATTTCAATTTTCTACCAAAATACCCTCGAGTATACAAAAAATATTTTAAAATTATATTTAACTTGCTTCCCTGCATCTTTTTCAAAATACGTAAGCCCAGAGGGTCTTGCTAACGTATCGATGTAATTGAGGCATATTGCCGCAAAGATGGACCTAAGAAATTTTTTAAGCCGTTGTCTGCGGCTAGAAATTTGATACGCAGCACAGTGATTTATTTCTGCACACTGAAGTAAGGTGGCTTTCTCGCGGACGCATGCCTGCCCATCTTTTGGATTTGTTCGAACCACTCAAGCTCTTCATTATTGGATGTGGTGAAACTTCCCACTTTCAATTAATGGATGACACTGACTGGTTGCTGTGTCTTGTGTTTCTGTGCGACATACATAGTACTTAAACAAGTTAAACCTGAAGTTGCAAGGTAAGAATAAAACTGTATACTAGTTACACTCTGCTGTCACATTTCTTTCTTGCAAACTTCAAGTACTGCAGAGCAATGTTTATTAGCAGTAAATACAAGCTTTTTTCTCATGTCCAAAGCATCATTGAGAAAAATCCTGATGTTGTTGTAAATCAAGAAGTCTTCTGTGAAGTGCTGAACGAATTGTCTGAAAACTATGCTGGGAGATTTCAAGATTTTAAGTGTGAGAAATTGTTGCTTCTGGTGAACATTGTATTCCTCTTGGAAGTAGATGAAGTGGAGGACATTTTCTCAGGAATGCCTGATTCAGCTGACCTGCTGATGGAGTTTGTAGAGTTGAAAAGCTCTGATGAATTGCATCGAGGATTTCGGCAAAACAACGGAGACTACTTCTGGAATTTAGTGAGCAATCTTCTGCATGTCGTAAAATTGGCAAGGTGGTTTATTTCGATGTTTCCATCAACTTACAGATGTGAAGCATCTTTCTCTGCACTCGCTCAGATTAAAAATAATTAACGGAATCGACTACCTTCGAATTGCAGTGTCCACCATAGTACCCGACTTCTCAGCGCTTGGTTATGCATTCGGGTGGCCGGAGAGAGGATACCCCGTGACGCTGGGGGAAGATGCCAGTGTAAACAAAGACCAGGCAGGAACGCCAGCGGTTGAAGAGAGAACAAAACAGTCAAGCACGGCTGAGGAAGACAGCCCGCCTTAAACAAATAAACCAAGAATTAAAATAAATAATTACGTACCCGAAGGGACGTGTGTAGTTATACGGGGAACTCTGGCCACCCCAGTGTATAGGGAATAGCTGAGCGTAGGTCGAGACCCGAACTGACCGGCTTAGCAGCAGTGGGGGCACTGCATAAGCAGCACCTTTATTTTGTAGTTTTATTACTGTGTTATTTTGCCTTTGGTTTTCATTATTATTTTAGAGAACCTGTGTGTGCTGACGGATACAAGTGCAACCCCTGCTTACCATCGTTGGTATAAGGGGAGTTGCAGCACCAGCGCCATCTGGCGACAAATAATAAAAAAAGAAAATTCCCAAAATAAAATAGGGCACCAGTGCAGTGTTTCAAATAAAACCTTCTGTCTCCTGTGTATGTCAGTGAATTGCCCACCACCCTTCCACAATAACAATAAAAATAGTTAAAATGATAACCTATTAGTCTTACACAGATTTTTTTTTTAATTACGTTTGGCTGGCCCACCCACTTTTGTAGTCATTCCGGCTTCACTGCCCTTTCCACATTACTTACAAAATACCTAAACAATGCTCAACTAAGATTTATTACCTTCAGGGTGAAATGGGGAAATGTAGCTATTAGTCAATGAAAACCAAAGAATTCAAATTACCCTTTCCTGGCACAAATTCAAATCACTCAACTCATTATCACTACTCACTATCACAACTCAAGGTCAAAATAGTAATAATAACAATGCCTGGATTATTATTAATAATACTTATAATGCCTGGAGTCACTATATCCAAAGTTTTGTGTGTGTTTTAAACTGTGCATAAGCATATAAAGCATATGTGTGGAAGTATTGATCACACAACGATGGTAAATACTGGAAAACATATATCAGTCAGCACGGTTTGAAGAATGTTTGTCTTCAACAGTAAATTTTGCTTCAATAGAATGATAAATAATGGAAATGTATCCATTCAAATCTGAAAGAACCTGTACATGTGCAAGCAAATTGTGTGAGAGACGTGTAACATATAGGACTTACCACCGTGGCGTATACAGGTTCAATCTGGACAGCAGGGTCTGGAATGGCATTGTATCAAACAGATTAGTTTCCTAGTTTGAATGGAGGTGAAAACAGCTAGTAGCAAACTATGCATCAGTAACATCAAGATATATTTTCCCCCAAAGGCTGAACAGTGGAAGACTGCAGTACACACTCACCCATGAATCATGCTTTTAATACAGAATTGAACATGATTGAGGGTCACAAAAAATTGACACAGCGAGATGAAGAAGTCCCCATCATTTAAACATACTTCATTTGTATCCATTGTGGTGAAGAATGCTGTGCCCTACCTCGTTTGGATTGCAGACACTTCAGCACTCCTCCTATCAGCAGTAACAGCAGCACAAGGACCCCACATCCTACCCCTGCACCCAGGTACAGAGCTGGAACAGATCCTGGGGGGATCCACATACAAATGGGATTCATTGTAAGATCCAGTTAAATATGCAAAAAGATTCTATAATTCACTAATAACCTACAGACATAAAAGCGTGATCAATATGTGCTTAAAACAAATGTAATCCAATCCTGTTTTTACAGTGCCTTGATATTGCAGCATGTGAATAGGGTAAGTACAGTATGCTCCACAGTGAAGACATACATTGTTGGTCTTGGAGCAGGTACACCAAAAACACAATAATCATGTTTTTCAGAAAGCCTAGTTTTTGGAGTTGGTTTAATCTGGCATGAAATTGTCCATGTGTACCAGCAATAATCAAAGCTGTGACCATTCTGATTCAATTATAATTTATGATACAGTATATAAATCAATTAGTACCTTTATTATTAACAAGTTAAGAACATAATTTGCTTTCTAAAACTTGGACTACTATAAAATAAATGATTAAGGTCAAGGACACTTATAAAAATTAAGATATTCACACTTGCCTGTCTCATTTGTCTGTTGGGTCTTGTTAGATGTGGTTGGAGTTGTCATATCTCCTGTGGGAACATAAGCAAGAACGTGTAGAAAAGTATCACCATTAGGCCAACAAGGTGGCCAGCTGTTCAATAATTTTAATAATTCAGACCAACATGAATTTGATGATAACATGCTATTTTTAATGATGTGAATAGTGGGAGGTTGAAATACTGCCCCTATAATGTATCTTATAACCTGATCTTGTGCGGACTTCATTCCACTGATTATCTGTAGTCATGTTAAGAAGGGTTTCAATGAATCAATCTGGGGGAAACATCAGAGGGAGTCATTTTGAGTGGCAGAATTTGGATCCACGGCTGTTCTCCTGTCCAGAGTTCTATCTACTTCCATCTAATCTTGTCACCATGCCTTCAATTAAAAATATTTGGCCTAACCATCAAAAGCGTGACTGATTGAATTTCCACTATGAGGGCATAGTATTGCCAAAATGGCAAGCTGAGTTATCATATCTCAAATTAATGTATAGATATCTCTAAATATTTGAAGATCTCTCTAAATCATTTTAAGATATCTAAAGTATATTTTTAAATGGAGTTTTAAATGAGATATCTAAAATGTTTGCGATATCTTTAAATAACTTCCTGTTCATTTAGAGATATCTCTAAATGGACAGGAAGTACATTCAAAACATATAGCATTTTCACAGGAAGTCATTTAGAGATCAACCAATCAATTTTTATTTTATATAGCGCCTTTCATAGTGGATCAGCATCATGAAGCGCTTTACAAGATGCAGTAACAACAAGAAATCCATAATACTTTAAATACAGAGAAATGCATAATACATGCTATACAGGGGGAAAAAATGCATAATACATTAAATACAGTGGAAAGTGCATAATACATGATAGTAACATAATACATGAAATAGTAGCAGCAACACAGCAGCTAATAGCAGATATCAGGCTTAAAGAGCATGGAAAGCAAGGGCGAACAGGTAGGTCTTGAGAGTTGATTTAAAGTGAGCGACGGTGGGAGCATTACACACCAAAGCTGGGAGAGAGTTCCAGAGAGTCGGAGCCATGAAGCTAAACAAGCATTCTCCAAGTGTGGTGCACTTTTGATTGGGAATAACAAGCAGTCCAGAGTTGGAGGACCTCAGTCTGCGGGCAGAGACAGAGCGGTTCAGCAGGTTGAGGAGGTACTCGGGACCTGTGTGATGAAGGGCATTGTAGGTGAGCAGGAGAGTTTTGAAAATAATCCTTTACAGGTAGCCAGTGCAGCTGGGCAAGACGTGGGGTGATGTGATCACGTTTTTTTACATCTGGTAAGGATCCTGGCAGCGGTATTCTGGACTAGCTGCAGTCGGTTTATGGTGCATGCCGGGAGACCACCATATAGAGAGTTGCAGTAATCGAGTCAAGAGGAGACAAATGCATGACAAAGTATCTCCGCATCTAGGAGGGAAAGGTAGGGACGGACTTTAGAGATGTTTCGAAGATGGTAGAAGAAAGATTTGACTACGGAGGGGATGTGGGAATCAAAGGAGAGGTTGCTGTCAACAAGTACACCAAGGCAGACAGTTTCCGAGGTTCAGGGCAGCTATATTTAGATTCTTAAATTGAGTTTAAGATCCTACCAGAAGGAGTTCAGATTTGCTAGTGTTCAGCTGAAGAAAATTGGCAGACATCCAGGCCTCAGTGTCTTGAATGCAAGCCGAGAGCCGGACGATGGCAGAGGGGCTTCCAGGGTCGAGTTTTAAGTAGAGCTGTGTGTTGTCAGCATATGAGTGAAACATGAGGCTGTGTTGGCGAATGAGGTGACCCAAGGGAAGCATGTAGATATTGAAGAGAAGGGGCCCAAGAGAAGGGGTTTGCAACACCGCTGCTTCCATCACAGAAGACAGACTGCATGCGTCTGGATAGGTAAGAGAACATCCAGGAGAGACAGGTTCCAGGGATCCCACCATACTTTTGAAGGTGGTCAAGAAGAATGCCATGATCTATGCACAGAGGGAGCACCAGCATCAGCATTGAGCAGGAGATCATTCACAATCTGGAGCAGAGCAGTTTCAGTAATGTGATGCGGCCGGAAACCAGACTGTAGAGATTCAAGCAGATTGTTGTCCGGGAGACGTTTCGTTAGCTAACTGGCTACAGCCCTTTTGAGAGTTTTTGAGAGAAAAGGGAGATTGGAGATGGGACGGAAATTAGATAAGTCAGCCGGGTCAAGGGAGGGTTTTTTGAGTACTGGCAAAACTAGGGCAAGCTTGAAGGCAGCAGGAACTGAGCCAGAGTCCAGGGACAGGTTGAGAGTGTGCATAATGGAGGGAGCAAGATCAGAATCACAGAGACGGCCAACGTTAGTCAGCCAGGTGTCCAGGGGGCTTGTGGCAGTAGCTGATTTCCACAGTAAGCTGGAAACATCAGCAATGGAGAGAGGCGAGAAGGAGATATCTTGAAATGACTTCCTGTTCATGTCGAGATATCTCTAAATGACAGTTTGGTGTACAATGCTAGCAAAACTTTATTTAAAGATATATGTAAATCAATTTCAGATATATTCATTTTATTTAATATCTCAAAATGAAATGAAGATATCTACAAAGGGTTTGTTTACAGATATCTCTTATTCATTTAAAGAAATCTGCAAATGGTTTAGAAATCTCTAAATATTTCAAGATATCTTCAAATGCAATTTGAGATATCTCTAAATGATAACTTGGCTTGCCATATATTGTATGCAAAGATTTTTTAACTCCTAGTCAATCACTTTAATCGTGAAATAGCCACATTTTCAACTATTTTGTCTAAAAACTTGAAATTAGAAAACTGAATTGAAAAAACAAACAAACACAGACTTGCCTGTCAGTTTCTGTTGGGATGGAGTTGTCATATGTTCTGTGGGAATATAAACACCAACAATTAGAAACTAAAGCTGAGGTGGCAGTTTCTCTTTTAAATAATTCAGACCAACAATTATTAAACCTAGGGATTCTGATGATCTCTTCAGTTTCATGAACTGCATGGAAATTGATCTTTGCAACACTTCAAAGCAGTTTCATGTCTAATTGAAACTACATGAGAGACACAATAGTTAACATGTCATCAAGCAGACAAACATTAAAGGAGATTCAGTTCTATCCTCCATCCCCATACCAGCTTTTGAATATATCATAGACTATTTAATGATGGTGTTTGTAGTGCTGTACAGAAAACATTGAAACAAATAAGTAAATAATGAGTAATATGAGAAGGGTCATTATGTTGTGCATAGCAAACAGTATTTTATTATATGTATTTTACTATACCATATGCCCCAAATGCATTTTATATTATTTTAATCTTTACCATTATAGTATAGCCCAACCAAGGACATTTCTTGTTAGTTTCATCTTACTAACAATACTGAAAAGAAGACACCATTACAGAAGTTGGTTTTCACAAAGACCCCTCATCTGATAATTAAAATATGGAGGCTGTATGTGTCACAGTTTAGATCAACTGAATCGACCGCACTGTGTCACAAAGTATTCAGCTCAGTCCTTACCTGTCACATCAAGGTAGACTGGGCGACTGCGTTTGCTGTTTGCTGAGTTCACAAGCTTCTCTTTTCCATAGACACAGGTGTAGTTTCCAGTATCGCTCCTCTTAACTTTTTTCATGGAAAACTTGACAGCTGATACGCCTTTGGGATCGGCTTGAGAATTGACAAGGCTTCCATCTTTATATAGATGGAAAAAATCCTCTTTTCCTGTTGCATCTCTGAATTCAATTGGTATTATACATTGAAATGATATGTCCATTCCTTCAATTGTGCTCGGTTTATCTAGCTGAAGTGTGAGCTGGTAGGTGGACTCTGAAAATACAGTATAAAGTGTTAAAAATATGCCTTCCGAGTGCAGCTAAACTATGCAAGAACAGACAGTAGACTCTTACTAATCCAAACCCTGTTCAGTTTAGTGGTTTGAATGTAATTTGTACCTGTGGCAGGATGGCTGAGTGCAGGTGAGTTGCCAATCTGCTCTTTTCTTTTATTTAAACAAACAAATAAAAGGTTTAAACGAAACAAAACATCTTTAGAAAAGAAAATGACACAGTGGCCAAAACTAACAGACACAAGGCTTCAAACAGAACCAAAACAATTATCGTGCTGGTCTTAACCAAGCATGCATAGCAATTGTTTTCAATCCGTTACCTCTTTCTTTCTCTCTCCCCTCTCTAGTTCGTGCTCTCCACTCTGAGCAACCCCTCCCCCCCGCTGTGACCATCTCCAAATTAGTAAGCACTTCATCAATTCGGAGATGGACACATTATGCACCCATTTACTTGCTCTCAAACAAACAGAAAACAATACATTTAAATCATAATAATATCATATCATAATAATAAACATATCTACACGCAGAGCTCTGCCCTACCACAATATCATATTAGAAACACCTTATCTAGTCCAATGTTTGATTGTTATATCAAATGATAAATTAGTAATAACCATTTTAAGTAGTCATTCAAGATAACTATTTTATACATTCTTACATAATTATAATATGGAACTTTCTTTAGCTGATATCAGCAAGCATTTAATTATCATAGCATGGTTTGGGTTACTGAGAGTCTAGTGTATGGGAAATGTTGTTTAAATATTTTAAATACAACTTCAAGATTCATTTTTACTCTTTCAATTGACTGAATGAGTGGTCTATTATTGATATATGTTACAAACTAGGAAATAACATTAGTTGATTTAGAGGGGATTCTACAAAAACAGTGTTTTGATCAAAATGCATGTTAACGAGGTCAAGAAAAATGAATGGAAGCAGAATCCGCTGTTTTGGAAACTACTAGCGTACAGGGAGGCGGCTCTCCCACCAGCAAGCAGCAGCCAAATGGAAATAAAAAAAGTGGGACTGCCTTGTAAACTTCATTTAAAATTGTAAATTTTGACATACAGATTATACATTTCTTTAGAACACTTCACATATAAAATGCTGATTTACGATTATCTGGCATGTGGGTAAAAAAATAGTAATAATTAAACCCCATTAGTCATTTCCCCTCATTCGGGGGGATATTTTTTCACAGCTTACTATATACAACTCTTTTAACGTGCATTTTACAATCTTTTTTTAGTTAAAAAAATAACTAAAAAATAAAATAAATCCTCTAATCATGCATTTTCTCTGGTACTCTTTGCTCGCCTCTGCGGTAAATAAACTCAACATGATTAGAAGTAGCCACTGAACACTTACAGTATTAAAAGAACATTTTGTATGCATACAAACATGTGAAGATGAAAGTGTACATTGTACATAAAGTGTGTGTGTGTGGGGTGGGGGGGGTATGGGGTCTGACAACATTACAAAATACATTTAGGCAAAATCCATTCCTTTCAGGCAACTTTATTATAATATCTATTATGCTATTTTTTATACCAATATTTAATTATTTACTCTTAGTTTTTTTTTGTATAATTCAAATTCAAATCTACAGTACAGGTCAGTTTTCATATAATGTATGTAGCCAGAGTTCAGATACAGTTGCTTTGATAATTTATGTAACAATATACTAGGTGCATAACTACAAATATTAGATTATGTAGGTAGTCTGTAAGAATTTAACCCTGGTCCTGTACACTCTCTCTCTGTATCATCGGCATCACAGCTGCGGTCTGTTGCATTTCTGTTTCAAGGTGAGTTATATACTTTTTAATTAATTAAAACCCTCCTTTTCAAGTGCAAATTAACTCCTGATAAATTATGACATTTAACACGGATTTCCTTTTAAATTCCCACGCAAACAAAAGAAGTAGTCGCAAGAAGCACTGCTCGTTAAGATATTAACATTATTTCGTAAATCAACATAATTTCGGAAATCACATTATTTAAATACTGAGTAGGCATAACGATGATTGAAGATGCCAAAATCAATGCTACATACCGATTTGTTGATTAACACTGGTTATAATTTACAACCTTTTGAAAATCCTGCCCCTGGGGTCTAGGAGTAGTTGTAACAAAAATGTATACAAACAAATAGCACATCTATTAAAGAACAAAGCCACGCATTTTCATATGTGTTTTTGCTATATTTTGTATATTTAAATGTGTTAATTTCCTTCACAAAAATGTGACATTCAGGTGTTTCCTCATTGTTTGGTGGTGTACTTACCTTGTACATTGAGGTAAACTGAAGAACCATGGCTGATGTTTTTCACATCTCCTGGATTCTTATTTCCATACATGCAGGTATAGTTTCCAGCATCATTCTTTCTGATGTCTTGTTTTATAAATGTGACAGCTCCCATTCCTCCAGGCTCTGGCAGTGAGCTGATCTTCTCTCTGTTTTTATATAAATGGAACCAATTCCTCTCCTTGTTCTCTGGTTGTTCTCCATGCACAGCTGATATTACACATTTGAATTCAACCTTCTCCCCTTCCACTACAGATGTTTTCCCAATTTGAATCATTGCTGTACGGAGTGGCTCTGTAAAAATGATTTAAACAATTTTAAAATACCATGAGAGACCAATCTGTTAAGCCATTAAGAACATGGATATATGGACACTTATTGAAGTGAGATTAAACTTATTTATAGACACTGGACATTCATTGCATACCAATCTGTTTGAAACATGCAGTTTTCAGAATATTAAATAAGACCATTTGTTCTCTGAAGACTCCACTTTTCATTTTTCACTTGATTTGAAACATTTAATCCATTCTGAAGAGTTTAGATACATTTGTTTTATTTATTTTTTATAAATTTATTTTTTTGTTATGGTTATGTGAGTTTGTGTTATAGATGTTATTTGAGAAGTGTATAAAAGGTGAAGATGTTGAGGAATTCAATGCAAGACAAAGTTTTAATTAAGTGTTCTCTCAAAAACAGATTTATCAGTTTGACAATACAAGAAAAAAGCCACCTTTGCAAATGTTAATACATTTATCATTCATTTCATAAACACATGTTTATTGCATGTAGCTATTTGAAACTAGCGCTAGCTCAAGCATTTCAGAATAGTAACAGTGATGTTATTTGGAAAAGAGACACAAGTGTACAATTTACAAAGGCCTTTACTCCAAACTATCATTTGCACTTCTTTCTGAAAAGAGAAAGATACCCATTATTTTTAGAAAACTAGAAATAAACATCATAAGAATATCTAAGAATTCAATGCCTGAGTTGTTTATTTCATGTTGAGTAACTTCATTGTGTGTGTTTATTCTAACAGGAATAATGGTGCTAAAGACACTTCAGAGTAAATGTCTTTGTGAATTTCACTCTAAATGTTATTCATTTCTAATATAATCAAGCATTAAATCATTGTATCTTATTATGTGAACGTGTCAGAGACACACATACCTGTCGAAACCAGCAGCACGTCTCCAAGTGCAAAAACTGAAAAACAAATTAACCGTTTTACAAATAAGAAAAGGAACATTTCAAATGTACTCAAATATTTATCAAAGAAATTATACTTACACAGCATGATTGAATGAATACCCCAAGACATATTGGGAGGCTGTCCAATGAATTTCTGAAACTACCAGTATGAAGTTCCTTTGTTTGTAACACAACTAAACATAACAGTGAAAATGATGAGATCAATACAGTAATGCACATACGACAGCACCCTCCCTCACTGAACAAGTGTTTCCGTTACACATGTAAAAGTTGACTATTAAAGTAACCAAAGATCAAGAGCAATACACAAATAGTATTGGTCCATCAAAGCCTCTCATTGTCGTCATCTAAAGACCAGGTAGTTGCATCATCTGAAAGAGAGTGAACTTATTGTAAAGAATGAATGAACAGATACTAATAATTCAAATGATAAGGAATAATGTACAGCAGCCTGTAAATAACTGTTGAGTATTCATTCATTTCTTTTTGGATACAAGATAAACACACCAGAGCTTCATTTCACAGCTTTGAACATCAGTGTATCATTAATGATGTTGTCACTGTTTAGTTTTACCCATCTTTAAGATTTAAACTGACCTGCTATGAGTCTTTTACATCTTCAGTCAAACTGCAAAGGATCTTAACCTGAGAGACTTCCTCTTCAACTTTCTGCTCCCACACGGTCCCTGTTGAGTTTATGCCATCTTCTTTATGGGTGAATCTTTGCATCAACCCAACATCACATTTGTATGGCTATTTCTGACCAGACATGGGTACTTCTGTGGTTTGCCAAAGTGTACAAGATAGCACAACCCTGTTTTTTAAAACTTCATCAACAATTCTCATTGAGCATCACATAATCTCTGCTTCCTCATTCTTCTCGATGGCTGTGTAGTGTCAGTGAGTCTCCCTCGCAATGTGCACTGGCCATTTTTAGTGAAAGCAATATGACGCTGATCAGTTTCAGTAGCCTTATGTATTGATGCAAGTAAAATTATTCAACATGTTGTCACTGGAACAATATTTATACACAGTTGTTGTTTTTGTATATAATACTGGGCCATTTTACACAATGTATTTTGTAAAGATTATACAGAATTAACAAAATAACACCACTTCATCAATCTAATCTACCTTTTCTCTATTTTTTCATTTCTTTCTTTTATTTTCTTTCTTCTTTACTTTTTCTATGGGAAATTACCCACCCATACACCTCTTCCCTACTGCTGACCACACACAGCATAAACAGACTAATCACAGTGATGGGTTGGGGATGGACAGGGATGGACTAACCCTGCCTATGTGCAAAGCCACATAGGCACCCAGGATATGCACACTTGTATCAGAAAAGTGTTAGAGCTAGGGTTAGCATTAGGGTTAGGGTGTTAGGTTTAGAGTTAGCATTAGGGTTACAGTTAGGAATAGGGTTATGGTAAGGGTTATATCATGCAAAAGGATTTACACATTAGTACATTGTAACTTTGTGTGAAAGGAATGCGCTGTCGCCCAAGATGTTACCGGTAGGAATTAGAGACCCAGAGAGAGAAGCTGCAGTCTCACACATTTCTGAAACACAAAACAAAGAAAAAGGCACAAGGGTCAAAACAAAAGGTTTCCACAAAAACAGTACAGGCTGGGCATTCGCCTTTACTATTTAATTCTCAAAAACACTGTCTAAACAGAGTATATACACTCACCTAACTGCCAAACAAAGGATTTCTGCTCCCCTCTATACAGGTGGCCACACCCCAATTAGCACTCAATTACCTAATTGGGGAATGGCCACATCTGTGATTGTTGGCAGGGATAGGATTTAACCCCATCCATGCCACACTATGCCTAATGGCATTGTAATTATGTGTAAGTACACATGTAATTACTAAGTAAGAACAATGTAATTACAGAGTAATCAGAGGCATTTAATGTAAAGCGTTACCAAGATTTGACATGGTGTTGGATCATTTTTGTAACTCCTATACTGTAGAACTGTAATGGATTTCCAAAACATCATTATGCTCTATAGCGGGGTGGCCTACCCTGGTCCTGGAGAGCCGCAGGGTCTTTTGGTTTTCATTACACCTGAGTTCTCAATTACTTAACTGAACCAAATATTTTCTGAATTGGTCAACACTAACATTTCTTCCAGGTCTTCAGCTATTGATGATTTAAAGATACCCAAAAAACCTGCAGGATTGTGGCTCCCCTGAACCAGGGTTGCCCACCCCTGCTGTACAGTGTGAGCACAACATGATTGAGTTCACAGAACAAATGTAATGGTGTTTCAGTTTGTACACAGAATACTGGAGAACACTTCAGTGGTTGAATGTTCCCTGCTGTTAAATAATATATTTCAAAGTGGCTAATAGATTGAGTCAAGGCATGCTGGGGCCTGTGTCTAGAAGAGCAAAGTGTTTGAGTGAGATGGTGACCAGTATTAGGTTTCTCAGAACAGTAGAATACACAGTGGTTTATGGGAGGAAGTGCTGACTCATGCAGTCTATAACAGTACAGGTTCTTGGCTATTAAAGAGACATAAATTAAACCAACTGTACTATACTGGATAGAGGGATTAAGAATGTTGGTTTACAGTAAGTGTCGACTTTGATTAACTGGAGAACGACTTTAAGAGACCATGAAGAATATTCAACTGATCGGAACAGCAGTGGATTTAAATACCACCACTTTCAAAAAATGAATAAAGGGCAACAGTGCATGTTAGTGTCGTTAGTTATTATTAAGTGTGTAAAAATATTTAAATGTGTAAGATTCGTATTTTTATGATTTAAATAGTGGTGGCATTGAGATTCACAGCTGATTAGGTCAATTCAATAGATCTTCATGGGTCTCATTTTAGACAAGGTCCTTTTCTTTGATAAGAACAAGACACAACCATTTTATGTAGCCAGAAAAACAGGATAGAGGCTTTTCATACAAGTGCAGCACTATGTAATAAATCAACAGTCAGCATGCAGGCTGAGCTCCAGCACTAACACTGTGGCAGCCAGTCAACAGATATTTATGAGCTTGTGGGTAAAATGTGATTCCTCCCCAAACTTAAGTCAAAGTAATGAAATTGCATAACAGCAGCGAAAGTGTAAACCGTGGATATTCACCTTCACTTATTATAAATAATTGAAACAAAAGCTTTGAAAACAACAAGAAATGTCAACAGGAATACAAATACAGTTTTATTTATTTACAAATCAATCCTAATCCTCTGATGTTGGCTGTGCCACAGACATGGTTTGTGAGACAGTGTGTAAAGGGCAGCTGGAAAGCTTGAGATAACATAGCAGACATAACAACAGGGGAGTCCATGCTATGCATGCAGGTAAGCGTATTGCATGGAAACCCAATCAGAACCCGGGGCTGAGACTCTTCAAGCAGCATGAGCCAGTGCTGCTCATAGCCTGGCTGTGCGAGACGTGTACAGAGTTCATTTTAGCAAGCTTAGAAAGGAGCTTAAAACAATGCTTCAGCAAACCACAGGATTTAAAATAGAAATGTTAAGAGGCCATCAACACACTACATGTCATTTGGTGGTTACAGTGTACCATGATGAAAAGAAGAGAATATGTAATGTGTGTCAGATAATAGGAAAACAAAAAGCAAATCGCAATTTACTTTATAACAATGACATGTAATACATACAGAGCTGTGCTGAAGAGGCTCTGTCTAAGTGTTATCTAATTGGGCCCCCTTTGGAGTGACTGCTGTGAACACCAATTACAATTACAACACTGATAAGAAACAACCCAACACTGTTTTTTATTTGCAGTTTGGTAACTTCATTAGTTGGGTTTTTCATGTCTATCAAATGAGGAAGAAAAAACATAAATTGTTGATTGTCCCTGATTAAGTTAGCAGCACTTTCTTGTTTTAATTTTTGTGGTTGTTTATTGTGTTAGACTGTACAGTTGTTGGCCACGTGTGACAGACGCTTCCTGCACCTAGAAATAACTTGTCTGGTGATGTGATGAGTAGCATCCCATCAGAGAAGCTAAACAGAGCTCTCAAATTCCAATGCACAGGGTGTCGAACACAGCATGTATTAAAAACAAAGAATCGAGCAGCACTTTGAACACCTGGATCTGAGATCTGAGAGCAGGTGATCACAGAGACTGAGCACTTTAAAAAATGTTGTACACTGCAGTTATATCGCTTTTCAAACATATATATACTGTATATATTACACATATTACTGAATTACAAATGGTACATTGAAATTTCGTTCTGTTTGATATTTAGTTTTAAAACACTGAAACTCAAAATCAATTATTGTAAGGTGACATTGGTTTTATGTTGGGAAATATTTTTAAGAAAAATAAAAACTGAAATATCTTGCTTGCATAAGTATTCAACCCACACACATTAATATTTGGTAGAGCCACCTTTCGCTGCAATAACAGCTTTAAGTCTTTTGGGGTAAGTATGTACCAGCTTTGCACACAGTGTCAGAGTGATTTTGGCCCATTCTTCTTGGCAGATTTGCTCCAGGTTGTTCAGGTTGGTTGGACGACGCTTGTGGACCGCAATTTTCAAATATGTGCCACAGATTCTCAATGGGATTGAGATCAGGACTTTGACTGCGCCACTGTAGGACATTCACCTTTTTGTTCTTGAGCCACTCCAATGTTGCTTTGGCCTTGTGCTTGGGATCATTGTCCTGCTGAAAGGTGAATTTCCTCCCAAGCTTCAGTTTTTTAGCGGACTGAAGCAGGTTCTCTTGCAGTATTTCCCTGTATTTTGCTCCATCCATTCTTCCTTCAATTTTAACAAGATGCCCAGTCCCTGCTGATGAGAAGCATCCCCACAGCATGATGCTGCCACCACCATACTTCACTGTAGGGATGGTGTGTCTTGAGGCATGGGCAGTGTTAGGTTTGCGCCACACATAGCTTTGAGTTTTGGCCAAAAGCTCTATCTTGGTCTCATCTGACCACAAAACCTTTTCCCACATTGCAGCTGGGTCACTCTCATGCTTTCTGGCAAACTCCAGACGTGCTTTCAGATGGTACTTTTGAGTAACGGCTTCTTTCTTGCCACCCTCCCATACAGGCCAGTGTTATGCAGAGCTCTTGATATGGTTGACTGGTGCACCATTACTCCACTCCCAGCCACTGAACTCTGTAGCTCCTTCAAAGTGATTGTTGGCCTCTCTGTGGCTTCTCTCACAAGTCTCCTTCTTGTTTGAGCACTGAGTTTTGAGGGACGGCCTTTTCTTGGCAGTGCCTGGGTGGTGTGATGCAGCTTCCACTTCCTGATTATTGATCCAACTGTGCTCACTGGGATATCCAAACACTTGGATATTATTTTGTACCCTTTCCCTAATCTATGCATTTGTATTACTTTATCTCTGACTTCTGTAGAATGCTCTTTGGTCTTCATTTTCCTTCAGATTCACAGCCTGACCAATAATCCTTCAACAGTGGGGTTTTATCCAGAAAATGTGACAGCAACTTTAATGGTTCACAGGTGGAGGCCAATGGTAAGGTAATTGTGTCCTCATTAGGGCAATTTCTTTCATCGGTATAAACTGGGAGCTTCCACAGCACAGGTTGAATACTTATGCAAGCAAGATATTTCAGTTTTTTTTTTCTTAAAAATATTTCCCAACATAAAACCAATGTCACCTTACAATAATTGATTTTGAGTTTCAGTGTTTTAAAATAAAATATCAAACAGAATGAAATTTCAATGTACCATTTGTAATTCAGTAATATGAGAGAATTGGTCAGGTGTCTGAATACTTTTGCAAGGCTACATATATATATATATATATATATATATATATATATATATATATATATATATATATATATATATATATACAGTATATACACACACACATATATATACACACACATATATATATATACACACACACATGTGATTTCTTTGGTCGTGAGGGGGATTTTCTTTCATGAGGTTCTTTCATTGAAAAGATGTACTCTGGTGAAAAGAGTGCAAAGAAGAGCAACCAGAATTATTCCTGGTTTAAAAGACATGTCATATGCAGACAGGCTAAAATAATTAAATCTATTTAGTTTTGAACAAAGAAGACTACCCGGCGATCTGATTCAAGCTTTCAAAATTCTTAAAGGTATTGACAGTGTTGACCCAGGGGACTTTTTCGACCTGAAAAAAGAAATAAGGACCAGGGGTCACAAATGGAGATTAGATAAAGGTGCATTCAGAACAGAAAATAGGAGGCACTTTTTTACACAGAGAATTGTGAGGGTCTGGAACCAACTCCCCAGTAATGATGTTGAAGCTGACACCCTGGGATCCTTCAAGAAGCTGCTTGATGAGATTCTTACATCGCAGTTCCCTACTTTTGTTGGTTTAATGTCAACCCTAACTGATGATTTAACAAAGTTCTTTGCAAAGAATATATAGATGTAGATAGATAGATAGATAGACAGACAGATAGATAGATAGATAGATAGATAGATAGATAGATAGATAGATAGATAGATAGATAGATAGATATTCATTTTGACTTCATGTCAGTGCAAAATAACTGAAATCAAAAAGAAGATTGCATCAACAATAAAATCATAGGTCATTTTAAATGTAAACATCTGTAATATGGAACAGAAAAAACAAACATTTGTAACAGACACATTGAATAGACATTTTTTATTCAAAAGTGTGTTCATGAATGAAAAACAAACATGTATTGGGCAATACACAGATAAATGTGTCATTACAGTACATTGGTTATGAATTGTCTTTTTAACATCATTAGCTTTACTGTTTTACAGAGTTTGCAATTATCACTCATTCTGAGTGGTTCTGGTTCCATTGCTCCAATATTGAGTTCATATCATGTTTCTAATAAATCTGCCTTTACCTTGTCCACTCTACCAGCAGCACCTACATGTTTATAGAAAGGAGAGTAAGAGGGGCTGGCAGAGCTGACAGGTAACCTGCCAGATTCTTTACATCTCCAATGGGTTGTCAGTTGTGGGAGTTTCAGCTGTTGCATTTTCTACATCAGATCCACCTGATTCTGCTGTACATGTTTTCTTGGGGAGAGGGGAGTGTGTGTTTCTGGATCGGGGATTGTGTCGTCCTGTTGCCGTGGAGACCGATTCAACTTATTCTGCAATAAATAAAAGGTAAATTAATTGGAGAGAGACAGAGTGTGGAGCAAGTGATATATCAGGCATATGTCACTTGGATCCTTTCAGACCCAACTTGACAAAGTTTTGAGATCAATCAGCGACAAGGAACCGATCTCATTCGTAATTTTCTTCTTTTCTTATATAAGGTGATGTGACAGGTCAGGAAGGCTGAACTGTGAATAATCAATTGCGTTACAAGTAGATTCAGCACTTTATTAAAACAGGGGGCCTGATAACGGGCTGTAAATATATACCAGTAGTTGCACAATACCTGCTTGTAATACCTTATCAACTCCACCTAAATAATAATTGATAAATAATAAACAGTTATTTCTGGCAATGCAATGCTCAATTCTTCACTGGTGGGTACAAAACCATTTCCCCTGACGTTCCATGTGAGTGTTTATTTATTTGTGCCTGTATACATATGTGTTGTGGAACCACAAAGATAAATACTGAAACACATGCATTATTCACAACTGAATCCAGAAGCTCAGAAGCATTTTTGCTGGAATAGTGTTTTAAGAGTGCTACATCAGGGACAGTTCTGGATTTAAACATGAAAGAACCTGTATACTGTATGCATCAGTAGATTGATTCTGAGACATGTAACATATAGGACTTACCACCGTGGCGTATACAGGTTCAGTGTGGATAGCAGGATCTGGAATGGCATGGGGGTGAAAACAGCTAGTGAACAGCTACACAAACCACAAGTTCAGTTTTTGTGAATAGATTGATAATATATATTTCATCAGCCCCAAGTTAATCCTGTTATTGAAATGGTGTTACATTTTTTTTAATAGGATGCCCTTTTTATTAGTTTATGAATTGGTTACTATATATTAACTTACTAGTAACACAAATGAGCAACCATAACCCTGATACTATGTTATTATAAGCCAGTGCCCATGTTTATGGATTGTGTGTATATTAAGTACTGGATTTGATTTGTACACAAATTGATTCTGATTTACCATTCTCACATTGAGCTGTCACATGCACAACTGGTGTTAATCATTCTCAGTGCTTCTGTTTGTATCACTGCACTGCTTCAGACTACGAGCTACCTCGCTATCATTGGCTCCTTCAACTGGTAGTCGAACATTGGAAACATACAATAAGCTGAATCGCTGTTTTTTATTAATCAAACTACTGTATATATATATATATATATGTTTTACAACCTCTCTCAAACTAGCCAATGAAAGCAGATGAAAACAACGTGCTGAATAATTGGAGAGGACGGCGCTGGTAAGTTAGCAAGTCGATTTTAACAATAGAACAGTCTCGGGATTAATGGGATTTCAAATGTAAACAAATCTGCGTCACGGTCAATGCAATGCGGTTGTCCGTTAAAAAAAAAAGAAAATAAACAAAAAATAAATAAAAAGTACAACCGCATTGCATTCACAAACACAGATTCATTTACATTTTAAAACCAAACCGGTCAAATTGACCGGTGTGGCGATTCTAGTGTTAAAGGGTTAATGTTGCCATTGACTAGCGGATGATGACTGTTCTATCCATTGGTTTGTCAATTGCTTTTAAAACCCAATATAGTGGACAGACATACAGATACCGACAGCTATGATCAAATGGTTTTGGGACAAATTTAAACATTTAAACATACTTCATTTGTATCCATTGTGGTGAAGAATGCTGTGCCCTACCTCGTTTGGATTGCAGACACTTCAGCACTCCTCCTATCAGCAGTAACAGCAGCACAAGGACCCCAGATCCTACCCCTGCACCCAGGTACAGAGCTGGAACAGATCCTGGGGGATCCACATACAAATATGATAACTAGAATATGTACATGTGTAAACTGATTGGACCAATTGCATCACAAACACTAATACCGTATACAGCACTTTTAATGGAATAGCTCAGTTCCAAGTTTGTATTTGCCTGGATAAAACTGTCAGTGTATTTAAAAGGGCCAGTATACAAGACTTTCAAATGCAATGTTGGCTAGATTTAATTTTGTTTTTAAATCAAACCACCAGTTATATATATGTATATATATATACAGATATCCGCAAACTCTTTAACACCTCTCCCTCCCCGCACTCCCTCCTGCTCAAACCCCTATACCCACTGCATCCCCTACTAACTCACCCTCCTTCTCCACCTTCTCGCCTCTCTCAGACTCTGACCTCTCCTCCCTGCTCCAGGGTCACAAACCCACCACATGTGCCCTGGACCCCCTCCCCACCCACCTCTTTCAAGCTGCTGCTCCTGCTCTACTTCCCTTCATCTCCTCCCTTCTCAACACCTCTCTCCTTTCTGGTCTCTTTCCCTCTGCCTTCAAAAAGCCTCTATCACTTCCCTCCTCAAAAACCTACCCTCGACCCCACCTCCCTCCAGAGCTACCATCCTGTACCGTCCTCTGACCCTTCCTCTCCAAAACCCTCGAGCGGACTGTACACCGCCAGCTCTCTCTTTCCTGTCCAACCACTCTCTGCTCGATCCTCTCCAATCTGGCTTCCGCTCTGCTCACTCCACTGAAACCGCCCTCCTGTCTGTCACCAACTCACTAAAGCCTGCCCGAACTGCCTCTCTCTCCTCTGTCCTAATTCTCCTCGACCTCTCTGCTGCCTTTGACACTGTTGATCACTCTATTCTACTATCCTCTCTTGCTGACCTGGGGATCTCTGGCACTGCTCTGGCCTGGTTCTCCTCCTACCTCTCCAACCGCACTTACCAGGTAACCTGGCGTGGAGTAACCTCCACACCTTGCCCTCTCTCGAGTCCATCAAGGGTCAGTCTTGGGTCCTCTCCTGTTCTCTCTCTATACCCGCTCCCTGGGCCCCCTCATCGCATCCTATGGTTTCTCATACCATTTCTATGCTGATGATGCTCAGATTTTCCTCCCCCTCTGACTCCACCATCCCCTCCCGTATTTCTACCTGTCTGTCTGCTATCTCCTCCTGGATGCACTCGCATCACCTCAAACTTAATCTCTCTAAATCTGACCTCCTTTTCTTTCCCTCCTCCTCCCCTCCTCTGATCTTTCTATCTCTGTTCCTCTGGAATCTACCACACTCTCTCCCTCTTCCTCCGCTAAAACCTCGGAGTCACCCTGGACCCCTGCCTCTCTTATTCCCAGCAGATCTCCACTCTGGCACGCACTTGCCGATTCTTCCTGAGCAACATCCGAAGAATCCGACCCTTCCTCACCAACTACGCCACCAAGCTCCTGGTCCAGGCCTTGGTACTCTCCCGCCTAGACTACTGCAACTCCCTCCTGGCTGGCCTCCCTCGTCCGCCACCCGTCCGCTCCAGCTCATCCAGAACTCTGCTACCCACCTGGTGTTCTCTCTGCCTCGCTTCTCCCATGCAACTCCACTACTCTGCTCACTTCACTGGCTCCCGATCACCGCTCGCATCAAGTTCAAGACTCTTATACTAGCCTATAGATGCCTTGACCAGACTGCACCCAGCTACCTCCAGACCCTCATCTCTCCCTACACCCCCACTCGACCTCTCCGCTCCGCCTGCACTAGAAGACTGGCTCTACCTCCTCTACGCTCCCCTGCCTCCAGAGCCCACTCCTTTTCCACCCTTGCCCCGCAGTGGTGGAATGACCTTCCTACATATGTCAGGACTGCCCAGTCCCTGACCACATTTCGGCGCCTCCTCAAGACTCACCTCTTCAGAAAGCACCTGTAGAACTCCTCTGTTCTTCCCCTGGGACACTTATCACCCTTACTTAAATGCGCTTTACTTGCTCTTATCTGCCCCTATTTTACTGCATTTAATCCTGTACTTCAGAGTACTGTAATCTGCCAAGTGTTTAAACTGTAGTATTTGGTATTTAATCATATCCTGATGTAACTATCACTGACACTTATCTGCTGTATTATTGAATTGTATTTTGTCACACTTGTACTTGCTTGAACCAAAGTCATTGTATTTATCTTGCTCTTAATTGTATTATTACTTGTACTATGATACTTGAAATGTATTTGCTTACGATTGTAAGCCACCCTGGATAAGAGTCTGCTAAGATATATATATATATATATATATATATATATATATATATATATATATATATATATATATATATATATATATATATATATATAAGAGCTACAGTATATTGCAATGGCCATCTACTCTTGAAAAATATTAGGACCAATCTATCTATTTTTCTCCTTCACGGAGTGTATTGATTTACTGTATCCTAGTGGGCTCTGTTCTAATATTTTAACTAATGTGTTCTAAAATACTGCCTCTTGGTGGATAGGACCTTTTTAATGTCTAGGATTCTAATGCTGGACAGACTTCTTGACCTATTTACACCAAGGGGGCACCATGTTTTCAGTGAAGGGGCTTGTTTACATATACCAATTATAGGAAGATACACGTGTGTGTGTGTAACACAAACATTGTACCAGTATTAAAATATAGGAACAAGTGGAATTAATAATAATAATAATAATAATAATAATAATAATAATAATAATAATAATAATAATATATGGATAGGAGGGTGACTCACTTCATCCATGTGTGAGTGTCCGCCCTATTTATTATTATTTGTATTTGTTTGCGGCGCAGATAAAAGCGCCGCGTCGTTTGATTATTTTTTTATATTTATATTTAAAAACCTCGTGAGGATGCATGACTGATCAGCTACTGATTATTTAACTAGCTGACAGTCATGCATCCTTACTAAAGCGATGCAGACTGTGGCCGAGGGTAATAAGATAATTAACAACTAGTTAACCCCTCGGCCAGAGTATAAGAACCAGCAGCTGTTGGGTTGGTTGTTGAGTGTACAGAGGAGAGTACGGGAGAGCGGAGAGAGAGGGCGTAGAGTACAAAACAATTGCTAAAGCGTGCTGGTTTAGCCAACGCCACTTACTGTTTGCTGTTTATTCGTTTGGCCCTCATGCCCTTTGCTTTGGTTTGTGTTTTGTTGTTTTGTTTAAATCTTTTGTTTTGTTTAATTATTAATAAATACGCTGAATGCCATAGCATTCAGCTTCACCCGCCATCCACTGTTTTGGTTTCAGTTACTTCCTGGTCCGTGACGTCATCACACTCACCACTGCAAGCCAGCCTGTCACATATGGTGTCCTGCGTGGGACAAACAACGCCTCCAAGAGCGGACCAGGAAAGAAAAAGGACGTTTTTTGTTTGTTTTTCAAACAGTATTTTTTTGTGTTTTTGGAAAAAAATAAAAATAAAAAAATGGGGAAGAGTAGCGGAGGAGAAAGCAGCAGCAACAACAACAGCAGCAGGAGGCAGCAGCAGCAGCAGGTCCTTACCACGCTGGGCGTCTGCCTCACCTGCCTGAAGGGTGAGGAGTGGTGCTTCAGCGGTTGGTGAGGTTGGGCACGTGGCACGGACCAACCCCTCCATGGCAGGAGAGGAAGGAGCCTGAGCATCCAGAAAGGGTGAGAGAGGACCCGCATCCTCCGAGGCGGAAGAATCCCGTCTCCTCTGAGGGGATCTGGGACTGGCTGGCGGAGCCTGAGAGGGATATAATGGTCGCCCTCCTGCTGTGATCAACCTCCTGTGGGGAGAGATGGGGGCGCTGGGAGGCCTGGGAACAGAAACACCAACCAGCATCCCTCCCAGACATGCAGCCATGGTGCTCAACTACCTGGCTGCAGATATGGGAGGGGCCCGCTGCTGTTTCCAGCCAGAGGAGAGGAGTCGCTGCCTTCTCCAGCGCAGAGGGAGAGGAGTCGTCGCTGCCTTCTCCAGCCAGAGGAGAGAGTAAATCGCTGCCTTCTCCAGCGTCAGAGGGAGAGGAGTCGTCGCTGCCTTCTCCAGCGTCAGAGGAGAGGAGTCGTCGCTGCTTTCTCCAGCGCCAGAGGGAGGAGTAGTCGCTGCCTTCTCCAGCGCCAGAGGGAGAGAGTCGTCGCTGCCTTCTCCAGCGCAGAGGGAGAGTAGTCAGCTGCCTTCTCCAGCGCCAGAGGAGAGAGTCGTCGCTGCTGTCTCCAGCGCCAGGGGAGAGGAGTGGTCGCTGCCTTCTCCAGCCCAGAGGAGAGGAGTCGTGGCTGCCTTCTCCAGCCAGAGGGAGAGGAGTGGTCGCTGCCTTCTCCAGCCAGAGGGAGAGGAGTCGTCGCTGCCTTCTCCAGCCAGAGGAGAGAGTCGTCGCTGCCTTCTCCAGCGCCAGAGGAGAGGAGTCGCTGCCTTCTCCAGCCAGAGGGAGAGGAGTCGCTGCTGTCTCCAGCCAGGGGAGAGGAGCCGTGGCTGTCGTCTCCAACACCAGAGGGAGAGGAGCCATTGCTGCCGTCTCCAGCGTTAGAGGGTGAGGAGCCCTCACCACTGTCTCCAGCACTAGGAGCAGAGCAGGAGGAGCTGCCTCTGTCTCCACCACCACCAGGAGCAGAGCAGCAGGAGCTGCCTCTGTCTTCACCACCACCAGGAGCAGAGCAGCAGGAGCTGCCTCTGTCTCCACCACCACCAGGAGCAGAGCAGCAGGAGCTGCCTCTGTCTCCACCACCGCCAGGAGCAGAGCAGCAGGAGCTGCCTCTGTCTCCACCACCGTCAGGAGCAGAGCAGCAAGAGCTGCCTCTGCCTCCGCCACCTCCACCAGCAGAGGGTGAATGCCTGCTGGTTCCGCCTCAGCAGCCGTGGGAGGACTGCTTAGCGCTCCCAGCTCCACCAGCCTGAAATTAGCAAATGACAACTAAATAAGCAAATAGCTATCAGCAGATCAACAAAATATAACGGCAAAGCACATCGATTAAATGCAAAACCAATGTCATGAAGAAAACGTCCTCAGTGAAGCTGCAACCTTCGCTTTCCTTTTACATTCCATTTTTTCATTACTACTTTTTCCACTCACCGTAGAACTTGCTGTCAAATCCTTCTCAAAGGCCAATTGTATGAGGTGCGCTTTGCGGTTGTGAAGCTCCTGTGTTTTGATAGCACGTTGATAAGGGTAGAAAAGGAGTTTTCACACATAGCAGTAGATGCCCCAAAAGTCAAAGCAAGTCGTAACACTCTCACAGCACTTGGCATTGCCAAAGGGCGCTGTGAAATGTTTTCATTACTGACTACATTAAGCAAGTTACATTTAAAAGTGTAAGATTGGACTAATAACAGTTTTTATTAAGTTTAAGAAAACGTATTCACACGTGCCTGTTGAATTGGTTTGTTGGGTCTTGGCAGATACGGTTGGACTTGTCACGAATTCTGTGGGGAAATAAACAATGTAATTTACAGGACTGTCAACATTTACCGACAATATGGACTGCTTTAATGATGTAAATAGTGGCAGATCTAAATATCGCCTTAAAATTACAAATTTGATTCGTTGTGGACCGGCCCAGCACATTTGCGACATTAAGCAAGTTAAATTTAAAAGTGTAAGATTGGACTAGTTTAAAATAACAGTTTTTATTAAGTTTAAGAAAACGTATTCATACGTGCCTGTTGAATTGGTTTGTTGGGTCTTGGCAGATAAGGTTGGATTTGTCAAGAATTCTGTGGGGAAATAAACAATGTCATTTACAGAACTGTCAATATTTACTGGACTATTGTAATGATGTAAATAGTGGCAAATCTAAATACCACCTTCTTAAAATTACAAACCTGATTCTTTGTGGACCTCATTCTATGTATTTTTATTGTACTTTAAAGAGTGGCGATATTTCTATTCACAGCTTTTTCAATCATTAAAATAAACCCGAAGTGTCTTTAAAATGACTGACCTAATGGCTGCAGTACAATTCAATGGGTTTACATGTAGGACCCCTTTAACATTTTGTCCTGTGATGGTATCCAAATAAGAGAGAGGTTATTTAAATCAGTCTGGAATTTAACATTGAAAGCATGGCTGATTCAGTTTATCTGATGAAGTCAAAGTAATGCAACTAGAACTGCTCCTGTAATGTGTCTGTCTGTTAGCACTGGACCTGGTTCAGATTAGTACTGATAGCACTGGACCTGGTTCAGACTAGTACTGATAGCACTGGACCTGGTTCAGACTAGTACTGATAGCAATGTGTACCATATTAGAAATGCAAGTCTAGTCCTTGTTTTCTTTTGTTTGTGTATTTGATTTGTTATACTTATATTTAATTAAAACATGTATTTTAATAAAAAAAACAAATTCAGAGATAATGTTTAGCAGATTTATCATTACATTATGATATGAAAGTTTGGTTTGTATAGCTGATAATAGCATGCATTTCATTATGACAGCATGGTTGGAATTATAGATCCAAGCTAATGGGGTTTGAATTAACAAGAGTCTACTATACCTGATGTGGTCCTGTCAGAAAGAGGCTATCCGGTCTATACTAATTGAGTTTAACTATACACTCAACAGTGAATTTGCCTTTTTAAGCTATTTGTGTTAAAAAACACGTCTATTTAAGTAGAACATCTGAATTGAAAACAAAACAAAACAAAGACACACTTGCCTGTTCTATTCGGTTGAGTTGGTGTTGTCATGTATTCTGTGGGAATTTAAGAAACAACAGTTTAGTAGCTTAGACGGCAAGTTTCTCTTTTGATTATTCAGACCAACACCTATTCAGCACAAGGATTTGGATTATCTATTCAGATTTAAGAACAGCAGATAACTAATCTTAGATAGATATCTGACCAAATTCTAACACAAATACAATAAGAGAGATGCAATCATTAGTATTTCAGGAAGCAAACAAGATATTAAATGTTCAGATCTAGGTATTTATACAAGCAAAAACACATTTGTTTTCACTTCCATCCCCCATTTTTGGTATTCACAGAATCCTATTTAGATCAATTGAAAGGATGCCACTGTGACACAAAGTATTCAGCGCAGTCCTTACCTGTCACATGAAGGTAGACTGGGCGACTGCGTTTGCTGTTTGCTGAGTTTACAAGCTTCTCTTTTCCATAGATGCAGGTGTAGTTTCCAGTATCACTCCTCTTAACTTTTTTAATGGAAAACGTGACACCTGATATGCCTTTGGGATGGGGTTGTGAATCGACACAACTTCCATTTTTATACAGATGGAAAAAATCCTCTTTTCCTGCTGCATCTCTGAGTTCAGCTGGTATCATACATTTAAATAATACGTCCATTCCTTCCATTGCACTCTGTTTGTCTAGCTGAAGCGTGAGCAAATAGTGCGACTCTGAAAATACAGTTTAATGAAATCTATCAGTATAGCGCATCTTAAATTATACAATAATAATGCAGTAGACTCTTGCTCATCACAAACTAATTGAGACTGGACCATGTCTAGATTAGTGGTACTAAAACACCTTAATCTAGAGACAGTCAGGTGCTAATGTTTGCATTGTGCTTACCGTGTACACTGAGATAAACTGAAGAACCATGGCTGATGTTTTTCACATGTCCTGGATTCTCATTTCCATACATGCAGGTATAGTTTCCAGTGTCATTCTTTCTGATGTCTTGTTTTATAAATGTGACAGCTCCCATTCCTCCGGGCTCTGGCAGTGAGATGATCTTCTCTCTGTTTTTATATAAATGGAACCAATTCTTCTTGTTCTCTGGTTGTTCTCCATGCACAGCTGATGTTACACATTTGAATTCAACCTTCTCCCCTTCCACTACAGATGTTTTCCCAATTTGAATCATTGCTGTACGGAGTGGCTCTGTAATGAAAAATTACACATGAGAGAGAAAAATCTGTTAAGCAAATAAGAACATGGACATTGTATGACTAAAATGTGTGATTAACCACAGGTTACAATTTTAGCGTATACCATAAAACTTCAATTAAACGGCTCTGGCATTTATTTACAATATTTGTCAGCAGATCTGGCGCGTATTGGAGACCGGCGATTATTTGAGACCCATGTTTATATTTGATCATTAGCTTCACATGCTTCATGTGATCATTGAGAAGCCGATAACACACAACTTTGTAGCAACATCATAACTCAATTTAAACATTCCAGCAACTTTGTTAACAGGTTGTGTGTCACAATTACATTGTATTGTACACCCTCAAGTATAAAGTGGAAGTATTATTGCAGTCTTTTTATATAGACTGGTTAACAAGGATACCGTATGCAAAACGTTGGAAAATGAACAAGCAGAAGTACTCATTTGTATTTAAAACGGAATTAGATCTATCATTGTTAATAATAATAATAATAATAATAATAATAATAATAATAATAATAATAATAATAATAATACCTGTGCCCGTGTTCAACCTGCATTAAACATGCTGATATCAGAACACAAAATAAGACACATGACTTGGACTGGTTAATTCAATAGGAATATTCAATTTAGCACTGAGTAAAGGCCAGTGTCTTTATCAGTATGATATGAAGATACTAGCCAAAGCCTTTGTCTTCTTGACTTTGTTTCTCCATAGTTTTATCTTCACGGCAGAAAATAAATATTAAAAGGTGTCAAAACGTCAGTATTTCTTTTAATAAATTATTTTTGGATTGTGTGGTTATCATCTTTCCTTTTTGAAGTAATTTGGGTGAAAAACAGAAAAGGTGAACATAGCTTTCATTCCAACCCGTTAATGTTTCCGAACATGAATTATACATTCCTGAGTGTTTATTTCAGCTTTTATACATTCAATGTGTGTGTGTTTGTTCTTTCAGGAATAATGGTGAGACACTTCAGAGTAAATGGCCTTGTGAATTTCACGCTAAATGTTATTCATTTCTTATGTAATCAAGCATTAAATCATTATATCTTATTATGTGAACATGTCAGAGACACACATACCTGTCAAAACCAGCAGCACGTCTCCAAGTGCAAAAACTGAAAAACAAATTCATCATTCTACAATTAAGAAAAGGAACATTTCAAATTTACTGATATAAAAAAAGTTATAAAAGAAATAATACTTACGTATCATGATTAATTTCATATTCCAAGGCATATTAGAATGCTGTCCACTTAATCTCTGAAACTAACACTGTACAGTTCCTCAATATGTAACACAACTAAATATAACAGTGCACTATGAGATTATAATACAGCAATGGAAACTTATGCTAATAGAAATGTGTGTTTCCGTTACACATGTTTGTTTCTGGCTGTGGACAGACTGGCTTGGTGGTGACGTCAGACCAGGAAGACACAGCCACCAGTACTGCGGGATGACTCGCAACTGCACTCCTATTTATTACATTATAAATAAAACGTTTAAACAAAACACAAGGCACGCTGGCCAAAACAAACAGACAATAATTTTTAACAAGTATAGAGCTGGTGCTAATCCAGCATGCGTAGCAATTGTTTATATACAGTATATATTTCCACTTATGTTTCTCTTCTGAACAACCCAACCCTGGTCAGTAAAAGCTGCTGGTTTTATATTGTGGTTGAGGGATTAACTAGCTATCAATTACCTAGTTTATCCCTGGATCATATTCTGCACAGGATTTCTCATATGTGCGGTTGACAGTCAATTTGTCAATAAATCATAAGCTGCTGACCCCACATTATCACGAGTTTAGCTGGATGGGGAATTTTAATCCCATCCATGCTGTCAAACAATAATAACAAACCTTGTTTTAAACAAACACAAAACAGTACATAATAATAATAATAATAATAATAATAATAATAATAATAATAATAATAATAATAATAATAGGAAAAGCGTGTGTACACACATAAAAAAGGTATGAAATAAATTATACTTACACAGCATTATTACATTAAAATCCCAAGTCATTTTTACAAGCTGTCCATTGACTACTTATAGTGCACAGGTCCTCTATTTGTAACACCCCTAAAGACACAGTAATGGAAATAACACAGCCCCTGCATAGATATGGGGAGATAATACTGACCTAGTGTTTCCGTTCCACATGTATTTCTGATACAATCAAAGAAACAGATCAACAGCAATTCATTATTGATCAGTTTAGCTGTTTGCAATAAACCGTTTCTAACATTTCTGATGTGGTCCGTGTTTGATGCCTCCTTAGACAGGTGCACACAACAATGATGTAGTATGACTATGTCACAATACTTTATATGCAGTAATGAATAAGATACTAAAATATACTTACAAACAGAAAACATGACAGGTGTGTGATGACAATCATCTTAAAAATAGTGACCTCCACTTACTCTGCCCATTTTCATATATATTTTTACATTAATCTGTTGCAACCCACATTCCTGGCTATAAAACTGATCTCTCCTTCCTGTTTTCAGTTCCAGACTTTCAGTCAGATGAAGCTCTAAACGTATAGGAGTGGTAAGCAGCCATACAACGCATATAACGGGATGCCTTCACTTATGACTTCACGGTTTATAGTAGGCCATGAAGACCAGATATTCCTTGAAAAAAGGACATTGCCCAGAAAGACCAGAGAGGTGGCCCATTGAATCATTTCATCAGATGCTGAAGTTTCAGCTGCATTGCAAAAACCAAAGGGGAGGAGATTACATTCATGTCATTCATGAAACCAAGTGCAGAGATTGAGATCTATTTCCAGCAGTCTTTGGCAGGGTTGAGGGTCAAGCACCAGGTAGCTCCACTGAAAAAAAAAACAGCAGGACACACCCAAGCTCCCAGCAAGTTGTACCACATTCCCGTTCCTTACTGAAGGGGGCTCTTTTCTGATTCTGAATTACACT
>JAGXEW010000059.1:782407-899048 GCA_030684275.1 Acipenser oxyrinchus oxyrinchus
AGAACACATCAATGTGATCTGGCAACAAATTCACTCAGCTAAAAGGAGAGGAAGGAGCTCCATGTGACATTCCTGGATTTGGCTAATGCATATGGTTCAGTGCCACATGAACTTCTTTGGGCAGCATTTGATTTTTCAGTGTACCAATGACAATAACAAATCTAGTCAAAGCCTACTTTGGAGATTTGCAATTTAGTTTCTCAACTTCAGAATTCAGCACTACATGGCAATGCCTAGAAGTTGGAATAATGGCAGGATGCACCATTTCTCCACTGGCTTTTACCATGGCAATGGAAGTAATCATTAGGGCATCAAAATGGGTAGTGGGAGGAGAGCGCTTGGCTTCTGGAATGCGACTACCACCAATTCGAGCATACATGGATGACATGACAACCATGACTACAACAGTAGCCTGCACTAATCGGGTTATTGGGCAAATTAACCAATAACATTGAATGGGCACGAATGCAATTCAAGCCCACTAAATCAAGGAGCATCTCTATAATTAAAGGTAAAGTAGTAGATAAAACGTTCTTCATTAATGGTGAGGCAATACCAACAGTGTCTGAGAAGCCAGTGAAGAGCCTTGGGAGATGGTAAGACGGGGATCTAAAGGACACAGTTCGTGTGGGAGAAGTTAGACAACAAGCTGTGGAAGGGTTGAAGAGCATAGACAGCAGCGCTTTACCAGGCAAACTAAAACTCTGGTGCTTTCAGTTTGGCCTACTGCCACGGCTGCTGTGGCCACTGACTGTGTACGAGGTTTCTTTGACAACAGTAGAGAAGCTGGAAGCTTTAATCAGTTCACACATCAGGAAATGGTTGGGAGTTCCACGCTGCCTCAGCAGAGTGGGACTTTATGGTAAAGGAATACTGCAGCTACCTGTCTCCGCTCTAACCGAGGAGTTTAAGTGCCAAGGTCCGACTGGAAATGACATTAGTAGAGTCACGCGACAAATGCGTGAGGGAGGCAGCACCTGTGTTGAAAACTGGAAGAAAGTGGGTGGCAAAGAAAGCTGTGGAGGATGCAAAGGCTGCCCTTCGAATTGGTGATATCATGGGGCAAGTTCAGCATGGAAGAGGGGTCTTGGTCTCAGTTCAGCTCCTCCTACATGGCACAAGGCAGCCCCAGCGCAACGGAGGAAGCTTGTAGTCAACGAGGTGCAAAAGCAGGAGGAGAGGATGAGGTGTATAAAGGCCATTTCCCAGGGCAAGCAGGGAGAATGGATGAGATGGGAGAGTGTGGAACAACGCAAGATTGGCTGGCAAGACCTATGGTCAATGGAACAGAGCAGGATCAGTTTCCTTATAAGGTCAACATATGATGTTCTCCCATCACCACAGAACCTAAACCTCTGGGTAGGAGAGGATCCCTCATGTCCTTTGTGTTCATCACCTGCAACATTAAGGCACATTTTGACAGGATGTAAGGTGGCTCTTAGCCAAGGACGGTTTACTTGGCGCCATGACCAGGTGCTGCGATGTTTGGCCTTAGCATTGGAAGACAAGCGTAACATGACCAATAAGTTGCCACCTGTTCCATCAAAACATTACACACAAAGACAACATTCCTCCGCCCAGGAGAGCAACCACCAAGAAAAGGTGTTAAAACCAATCCTCGCCCAGGACAACTGGAAGCTGCTAGAGACTGGAAAATGCTGGCGGATGTTGGTCAACGGCTTATTTTTCCACCTGAGATTGCCACCACAAACCTTCGACCAGATATTGTCTTGTGGTCTGGATCAGCACGCCTTGTTTACCTGGTGGAGTTAACAGTGCCATGGGAGGATGCTGTAGATGAGGCGATGAGAGGAAGAAACTGCGGTATGCTCAACTAGCCACTGAAGCGGAACAGCGAGGATGGAGAGTCTGGGTTTACCCAGTGGAAGTGGGATGTCGAGGATTTGTGGCACACTCTACAACCCGGTTTCTCAGAGATGTCGGATTCAATGGCCAAGAGTTGCGTCGCACAGTGAAGAACTTATCTGAAGCAGCAGAGAGGAGCAGCAACTGGCTGTGGTTGAGACGGAAAGATTCTGGCTGGGGATCTCAAGCACAATAGAAAGAAAGAAAGGCTGATATACAGGTAAGTAAGCTGGGCTGAGTTGAGTGGGGGACGGAGGGGGTGATGCTGGGACGCCAGAATCACCGCCGAGCCCTCTTGAGGTGTCGTGGGCTAGTCGACGAAACACCGAGGATGGAAGGTGCCCACTTGAAGACCCCAGAGATGTACTCTACTTAGCTCAATCCAGACGGTTGTCATGCTGATGCGCTGGGGAGACCGCACTATGGTTGATCCCCGGAGCCAGCATCGCAGCCGTTGTGTGTGCTGATGCGCTAGGGAGGCAAAATAAGCTGATCCCTGGAGCCAGCATTACACTTCAGCCATCAACACCAGACAGAAGGATATCTACATCATCATATGGAAGGAAGCGCAAATGGATGGAGACACATATGGATCACATTAGTTTACTGTGAAGCTACGTCTTAGTTGGTGCTTATCTTGGCGAGAGCCAAGTTCAAATTAGCATGAAGTTTTAACATCTACTCTCATGTAATGGAAATCATACTGATAAAGACATTAGTCTTTACTCAGGACAAATTGAATATTCCTATTGGATGGTTGAACACATGTATTATTATTATTATTATTATTACTACTACTACTAATCTGTAACTGTACAGAAAACAATTGGTCATTTTACAAACAGCACAACTATTCCACACAGTAACAGTTCATGTTGAATACTCACAGTCATCTTTTAGAAACACCATATGTCTTGCTCTACAGCCATCTCACTGGTAGACTCCCCCTGACCTGGATTCGAGGCTGGCTTTATACAGCCAGGACCCCGTCCTAACAAGACACACCTGTGTCCTGTTACACATTTAACTTTGGCCATTTTGTCTATGGCCTTCTGGGAAATGTAGTCTTTTAGTCAGCAGCCATTTTACCCCACTACACACAGTACCCACTACAGACAGTTATTTATCGTGGAAATAGGATTGTTTTCATTGTGTTACTTACGTATGCATTGTTACACACTTTACCATACGTCCCACGCACCACTCTGTCACAATATATATATATATATATATATATATATATATATATATATATATATATATATATATATATATATATATATTGCATTGGAATTTGAGAGCTCTGTTTAGCTTCTCTGATGGGATGCTACTCATCACATCACCAGACAAGTTATTTCTAGGTGCAGGAAGCGTCTGTCACAAGTGGCCAACAACAGAAAAGAAAGTGCTGCAAACTTAATCAGGGACAATCAACAATTTATGTTTTTTTTCTTCTCATTTGATGGACATGAAAAACCCAACTAATAAAGTTACCAAACTGCAAATAAAAAACCGTGTTGGGTTGTTTCTTATCAGTGTTGTAATTGTAATTGGTGTTCACAGCAGTCACTCCAAAGTGGGGCCCAATTAGATAACACTTAGACAGAGCCTCTTCAGCACAGCTCTGTATGTATTTCATGTCATTGTTATAAAATTAATTTCTATTTGCTTTTTGTTTTCCTATTATCTGACACACATTACATATTCTCTTCTTTTCATCAGTGCACACTGTAACCATCAAATAACATGTTGTGTGTTGATGGCCTCTTAACATTTCTATTTTAAATCCTGTGGTTTGCTGAAGCAGTGTTTTAAGCACCTTTCTAAGCTTGCTAAAATGAACTCTGTACACGTCTCGCACAGCCAGGCTATGAGCAGCACTGGCTCATGCTCTTGAAGAGTCCCAGCCCCCGGGTTCTGATGGGTCTCCATGCAATAGGCTTAGCTGCACGCATAGCATGGACTCCCCTGTTGTAATGTCTGCTATGTTATCTCAAGCTTTCCAGCTGCCCTTTACACACTGTCTCACAAACTATGTCCTGGAGGTCATTGTGGCACAGCAAAAATCAGCGGATTAGGATTGATCTGTAAATTGTGAAACTGTATTAAATGTTAATGTTTAAAAGTTCCTTAGAAATGCTTTTAAATAAATAAAACTGTATTTCTATTCATGTTGACATTTCTTATAGTTTTCAAAGCTTTTATTTCAATATTTTATAATAAGTGAAGGTGAATATCCACGGTTTACCCTTTCACTGCTGTTATGCAATTTCTTTACTTTGAATTTTGTGGAGTTTGGGGAGGAATCAGATTTTACCCACAAGCTCATAAATAACTGTTGACTGGCTGCCACAGTGTTAGTGCTGGAGCTCAGCCTGCATGCTGACTGTTGTTTTATTACATAGTGCTGCACTTGTATGAAAAGCCTCTATCCTGTTTTCCTGGCTACATCAAATGGTTGTGTCTTGTGCTCATCGAAGAAAAGGACCTTGGCTAAACTGAGACCCATGAAGATCTATTGAATTGACCTAATCAGCTGTGGATCTAAATGCCACCACCATTTAAATCATTAAAAATATGAATCTTACACATTTAAATATTTTTACACACATAATAAGAACTAAAGACACTAACATGCACTGTTGCCCTTTATTCATTTTTTGAAAGTGGTGGTATTTAAATCCATTGCTGTCCCGATCAGTTGAATATTCTCCATGGTCTCTGTGGCAAAGTGGCTTGCAGTGTACAGGTGCAGGAGTGGATTTTATTTATAATCCAGGTCTGGCGATCGTAAATAATATTTCCCAGGCAATACCCAGCAATGGATATTGCACTGTTCTAAATAACGGAATTGCAGTTCCAAACAATGAACACAGTCAATAGTACACACACAATACACAAACACGGTCACCAGTCCTGGGTGAGTGCTGTAGTGCTCGTGGTGCAAAATACAATTTATTGTGGTAACATGTGAAGTGCTGACCGGGTTGGTGCTGGCCTCTGACGACAGCTCCGGACGTGTTAAGCCGTCTACTAAATAACAAGTAACAATTATAGACAAAACAAAACAAACACTCACGATACGATTTCACAAAACACAGGTCCTTCCGAGTTGTTTTCTTTAACCAAAATGAAGGACACACATGACCCCTTGTTAAACGATTGCAACAGCTCCTCCAATCCGCGGCTGCCACATCATTTCCCTTCCGGGTTGATGAGTTAGTGCACCAAAGCTCCGCCCCCTTTCTAGATGACCAACTTACTTTTAACCCAGGGAATGAAGTGTCAGGCCAAACAGAGTACTCTGTTCTTGTTACTTAGCACCCTCACTGGTCGGGAGGGAGATTTACCACCAAAGATCATTCTATTTCCGTCGCAGTCTCTTAATGTCGTTCTCCAGTTAATCAAAGTCGATACTTACTGTAAACTGACATTTTTAATCCCTCTATCCAGTACAGTGTAGTTCGTTTAATTTATATCTCTTTAATAGCCAAGAACCCTGTTGTAGACTGCATGAGTCAGCACTTCCTCCCATAAACCACTGTGTATTCTACTGTTCTGAGAAACCTAATACTGGTCACCATCTCACTCAAACACTTTGCTCTTCTAGACACAGGCCCCAGCACACCTTGACTCAATCTATTAGACACTTTGAAATATATTATTTAACAGCAGGGAACATTCAACCACTGAAGTGTCCTCCAGTATTCTGTGTACAAACTGAAGCACCCCTTACATTTGTTCTGTGAACTCAATCATGTTGTGCTCACACTGTACAGCAGATGTGGCCATCCCTGGTCCTGGTGAGCCATAGTCCTGCAGGTTTTCTGGGTACCTTTAAAAAATCAATGGCTAAAGACCTGCAAAAAAAAATGTTGATGTTGACCAGTTCAGAAAATTACTGATTCAGTTAAGTATTCAGTTAAGAATGAAAACCAAAAGACCCTTCGGCTCTCCGGGACCAGGATTGGCCACCCCGCTATAGAGCATAATGATGTTTTGGAAGTCCATTACAGTTCTACATTATAGAAATTATAAAATGGATCCAACACCATGTCAAATCTTGGTAATGCTTTACATTAAATGTCTCTGATTATTCTGTATTTACATTGTAGTTACTTAGTAAATACATGTGTACTTATGTAGCGCCTCCCCGGTGAAGGAAGCGCAAAGACGCACCACAAACCTGCCTTTAATTCCTAAATATCACAAGATGTAGCAAGTGTTGAATGTAAAAGTACTAATGTAGCCTGACTACGCCAGTTCAGTGCGATAAGGCACCGAACAAATTATAGAAGATCCTTTAGGTTCTTTTTATTCAGATAACAGATCTAAAAATGTAGGAACAAGGTCACCAAGAAAATCACAAATACATTTTAGCAGACGTTTGTTTATTATAAACTTCCAATAGAAACGCAAGGTTTCAAACGGTACTGGTATAATAAGACAATTCCATTAACCTACTAACAGGTAGCAAGATTTCAAGCAGTTAAACAAGGTTCACGTTAATGAGGTCATGGATTAAAGTACAAATGCAACAATGCTGCTACCCAGCAATAAAGTGAAGATACACATTGAAAGACACGATAAAACTATCAATAAAACAATACCACGGTTCAAAAGTACAAATACCTACACCACACACACAATGTCCGTGCAGGGGAGGGAACACACAGAGAGAGCGAGAGAGAAAAACCAGCATCACAATATAGCCTATTCTATACACTTCTTAGACTCCAATCAACTATCAAATAGGCTAAAAACCCTCGGGCCGTTCGCACTCATCATTCCACACCGGCATACCATCAGCCCAATACTTATTGTCGGGATGCTCCATTTACTGGTCCATTTCAGTCTCTCTCACTCGTCGTTCCCCGCTCCAAACACTGCGTTCCCACTCCTGCACGGACACACAAACCCCAGGATGGCCATCCCGTTTGTGAAAACATGTGCTATTTATATTCAGGTGCGTAAATTGATCAATAATTCAATTACTAGGTGCTCAACAGGGCAAACATAGGGAAGCGGGTGGAGAAGCCAACATAACGTGATACAAATCAATTATCAAAAAGTGTCAGACAACACAAAGCGTGCACTAATCAAATCATAAAATACATTTTATAAAAAAAAAAAAAACATACAAGTGTAAAATAAATTTGAACAGGGCATTCTTGACCCTATTACACTTACACATCACAGGTGTGGCCATTCTCCACTTAGGTAATTCAGTGCTAATTGGGGAGTGGCCACCTGTATAAAGGGTAACAGAAATCATTTGTTTGGGAGAAGGTGTTAGGTGAGTGTATATACTGTGTGTAAACTGACACTACACAGCCATCGAGAAGAATGAGGAAGCAGAGATTATCTGATGCTCAATGAGAATTGTTGATGAGGTTTTAAACAGGGCTGCGCTGTCTTGTACACCTTGGCAAAGCCTCAAACCCCAGGAGCACCCATGTCTGGTCAGAAATAGCCATACAAATGTGATGTTGGGTTGATGCAAAGATTCACCCATAAAGAAGATGGTATAAACTCAACAGGGACTGTGTGGGAGCAGAAAGTCAAAGATAAAAACGTGCAGAGGCAGAGTCTCTCAGGTTAAGATCCTTTGCAGTTTGACTGAAGATGTAGAAATTGTGTTATAAGTCATGTCTTGTAACAAGACTCATATCAAGTTATTATAAATCCTAAAAATGGGTAAAACTAAATAGTGACAACATAATTAATGATAAACTTTTGTTCAAAGCTGTGGTGTGTTTATCTTGTACTCCCCCAAAAATGATGTAATTCTCAACAGTTATTTACAGACTGCTGTACGCTATTCCTTATCATTTGAATTATTAGTATCTGTTCATTCATTCTTTACAATAATTTCACTCTCTTTCAGCTGATGCAGATGAACAATACATTGAGGTTATAAAGAAAATACTACTACCTGGTCTTTAGATGATGACAATGAGAGGCTTTGAAGGACCAATACCATTTGTGTTTTGCTCTTGATCTTTGGTTACTTTAATAGCCACCTTTTGCATGGGTAACGGAAATACTTGTTCAGTGAGGGAGGGTGCTGTCGTATGTGCATTACTGTATTGATCTAATCATTTTCACTGTCATATTTAGTTGTGTTACAAACAGAGGAACTTCATGCTAGTAGGTTCAGAAATTAATTGGACAGCTTCCCAATATGCCTTGGGGTATTCATTCAATCATGATGTGTAAGTATTATTATTTTGATAACTTTCTTATGTGTGTAGATTTGAAATGTAAATGTTCTTATTTGTAAAATGATTAATTTGTTTTTCAGTTTTTTCACTTGGAGACGTGCTGCTGGTTTCGACAGGTATGTGTGTCTCTGACACGCTGACATAATAAGATTCAATGATTTAAATCTTGATTGCATTATGAATGAGTAACATTAAGGGTGAAATTCACAAGGCCGTTTACTCTGAAGAATCTTTAGAACCATTATTGCTGAAAGAATAAACACACACAATGAAGTTACTCAACCTGAAATAAACAACTCAGGCATTGGATTCTTAGGTATACTTATGATGTTTATTTCTAGTTTACATCACTGTTACTATTCCAAAATGCTTGAGCTATGGCCAGTTTCAAATAACTACATGCCATAAACACGTGTTTTTAAAATGAATGATATTTAGTTGCGTTTACGAAGATGACTTTTTCATGCATTATCAAACTGATAAACCTACACTTTTCTCCTGGTTATATTTTACTGGTAATTTTTATGAAACAGAAAAAAAATAATATTGTTATTGTATTAAATATTCCAGATCACATGAACACAGAAAAGTGGTGTTTTCAGAAAACAAATGGTCTTATTTAATTTTCTAAAAAAAGTCATGTTTAAACATACAGTATTTATATACACGGAATGGCAAATGTCTATAAAAAGTTTATTCTCACTTCAATAAGTGTCCATATGTTCTATATTTGCTTAACACATTGTTCTCTCTCTTATCTGGCATTTTTTCATTTTTAAATACATTTTTACAGAGCCACTTCGCACAGCAATAATTCAAATTGGCAAAACGACTGTAGTGGAAAGGGAGAAGGTTGAATTCAAATGTGTAATAGCGGCTGTGCACGGAGAACAACCAGAGAACAAGGAGAATTGGTTCCATTTATATAAAAACAGAGAGAAGATCAGTTCACTGCCAGAACCCGGAGGAATGGCAGCTGTCACATTTATAAAACAAGACATCAGAAAGAATGATGCTGGACACTATACCTGCATGTATGGAAATAAGAATCCAGGAGATGTGAAAAACATCAGCCATGGCTCTTCAGTTTATCTCAATGTAAGAGGTGAGTACAAAACCAAACACCTGAATGTGTGTTTTTTTTTGTGTGAAGGAAATTAACTGATTTCATATGAAAAATAACAAAATCACATTTTAAATTGCTTGGTTTGTTCTTAAATAGATGGATTAGGAAAAAAATTGTATATATAAATAATAGACTGATCTTTCAGTCAATTGATTATTCTTGAAATTAATCTTGAAATTGTATTAGAAATATTTCAGCTAAATTTTCCAAACACTAGACTCCCACTAATCTGAATCATGCTGTGATAATTAAATGCTTGCTGATATCGGCTGAATAAAGTTCAATCTCATAATTATGTGAGAATGTATAAAATCGCTGTCTCTGAATGTTTTATTCAAATGGTTATTACTGATTAATCATCAACTATAACTTGATAGATTTTAATATGGTACAGATTATGATTAAACCACTAATCAGAACAAGGTTTGCATTAGTAAAACTCTACTGCTTTTTAGGTATGTTCTGAAGGCATGTTTTTAACTTAAACTGTATTTTCAGAGTCATGCTCTCAGTTCATACTTCAGCTAGACAAACCGAGGGCAATGGAAGGTATGGATGTATCATTTAAATGCATGATACCAGTTGAATTCAGAGATGCAACAGGAAAAGAGAGTTTTTTCCATCTGTATAAAAATGGAAGCCTTGTCGAGTCACAACCCGAACCCAAAGGCATACCAGCTGTCAAGTTTTCCATTAAAAATGTTAAGAGGAGTGATACTGGAAACTACACCTGTGTGTATGGAAAAGAGGAGCTTGTGAACTCAGCAAACAGCAAACGCAGTCGCGCAGTCTACCTTCATGTGACAGGTAAGGACTGAGGTGAATACTTTGTATCACTGTGCAGTCGATTCAATTGACAGTGGCACATACAGCTATGGACAAAAGTTTTGCGTCACCCAGAAATTTAGAATTTAGACATAATTTATATATATATATAAATATAAACATCATTTAGATCTTGTATTCAACATCATGTTACAAAGAAACTACAAAATAATATCTACTGCAAGCCATAATAGTAGTACAGTATTTCATGTTATATTTCAAAATGTCAAATCTTAAAATTGTTGTCAGTTTAAGTATATGCAAAACTACAAAGCAGTTTGTAGTTCAATTTGTTAACATAACATTATTCAACAGGTTTAATTCGACTTTATGAAGCAAAATTAGTTAATTCTATAGGGTGATGCAAAACTTTTGGCCATAGCTGTAAAGCCACCCTTTTAGTCATCAGATGAGGGGTGTTTGTGAAAACCAACATATGTAAAGGTTTTTGTGAGTCTTCTTTTCAGTATTGTTAGGATGATGAAACTAACAAAAAATGTCCCAGGTGGGGCTCTGCTGAAATTGTAAAAATTAAATTTAAAAATACTTTTGGTACATATGGTATAGGAAAATAAATGCAATAATTATAAATAAATAAATAAATAAAAAACTTACTGTTTGCCATGTAGCAAAGAAAAATAACACAGCCAGGTCTTTAAAAAAACATGATGAGCCTTTTCATATTACTCATTACTGTAATTTACAAATAGTTTCAATGTGTGCTGTACAGCACTGCAAAGACCATCATTAAATAGTTTATGATATATTCTTAAGATGGTATGGGGATGGAGAATAGAACTGAATCTCCATTAATGTTTGTCTGCTTGATGACATGTCAACTATTGTGTCTCTGATGTGATTTCAATTAGACATGAAACTGCTTTGAAATATGACAAATATCAATTTCCATGCAATTTATAAATCTGAAGAGATAATCAAAATCCCTCAGTTTAATAATTGTTGGTCTGAATTATTTAATTTCTAATTTTTGTTGTTTATATTCCCACAGAATATACGACAATTCCATCCCAACCGAAACTGACAGGCAAGTCTGTGTTTGTTTTGTTTTCAATTCCATTTTCTGATTTAAATTAAAGGTTTTGACAAAATGGTTGAAAATGATTAACTCACAGTTAACCATCATTGCATACAGTAGGGGTAGTTTCTTCAAATGAAACCATTCTGACAGGACACACCATGAAGTACAGTACGCTAATATTAACCCAGTAGAACTGACCTGTATTCTGAACCATACTCTTACAGAATGGAATACAAATACAAAAACAAAACAAAGACTGGGCTGGCATTATTAGTATGGAACAAGTTATGATGCAAACAGAGGTAGTAACTCATCTGAACATATGCACAATTTTATGTCAGACCTCCAAGGCTGGGGAATGAGCTTTGTTAACACATAGAGGAGAAACTGAGGGAAAGAGAGTGTGTGATTGTGCTTGTGACTGAACATACCAGTGTGTGATTGTGCTTGTGACTGAACATACCCGTGTGTGTTTGTGCTTGTGACTGAACATACCCGTGTGTGATTGTGCTTGTGACTGAACATACCCGTGTGTGATTGTGCTTGTTACTGAACATACCCGTGTGTGATTGTGCTTGTGACTGAACATACCCGTGTGTGATTGTGCTTGTGACTGAACATACCCGTGTGTGATTGTGCTTGTGACTGAACATACCCGTGTGTGATTGTGCTTGTTACTGAACATACCCGTGTGTGATTGTGCTTGTGACTGAACATACCCGTGTGTGATTGTGCTTGTTACTGAACATACCCGTGTGTGATTGTGCTTGTGACTGAACATACCAGTGTGTGATTGTGCTTGTGACTGAACATACCCGTGTGTGATTGTGCTTGTGACTGAACATACCCGTGTGTGATTGTGCTTGTGACTGAACATACCAGTGTGGTCATTCCATGTTTTGTTTCTTAATGTTTTTTGGCCCTGCAAAGTGTTAAATAATAGTGTTAAATAATATTTCCTGTTTTTCTTTTTGTCTATTTCCCTAACTAACAGGTCAATTTCGTCTTTATGTAAATTTGTTTTCCTTTTCTTTTCGGCCGGTGCCATAGTTGCATCAAGGTCGGAATCTGCAGAAGCCATGGCTCAATCCTATATTTGCCTAGTACTTCTTTCTGTTCAGTATACCACTCATTTATCTTCATCGGTAGGAAGTTCTAAATCTTGACTTTCGCCCGTTGCAAATCTATTTATAATAAGTTACAAATTCCTGTCTCTTTTGTATAATGAGCAGTAATTTTACGGTAGTTGTGCACAAAAAAGAGCTGTTTATTACATCGCACGCAAAAATTCTACGAAGGACAGAATCTACGAATTTGCAGTATTTACGAACACGTAAGTAATATTTGTACATAGAGCCCAATAAGTGGAATGAGGTCTGCAGAAGATCAGGTTATAAGATACATTATAAGGGCAGTATCTCAATCTCCCACTATTCACATCATTAAAAATAGCATGTTATCATCAAATTAATGTTGGTCTGAATTATTAAAATCATTGAACAGCTGGCCACCTTGTTGGCCTAATGGTGATACTTTTCTACACGTTGTTGCTTATGTTCCCACAGGAGATATGACAACTCCAACCACATCTAACAGGACCCAACAGACAAATGAGACAGGCAAGTGTGAATAACTTCATTTTTTATAAGTTTCCTTGAACTTAATAAAACCACATATTTTAATGTAGTCCTAGTTTTAGAGAGAGAAGTAAATTCTTAAGCTGTCAATATTCAAGGCAGTAAATAACTAACATATCAGAAATTATAATTGAATCAGAGTGGTCACAGCTCTGAATATTGCTGGTACACATGGACAACTTCATACCAGATTAAACCAGCTCCATGTAAGAGGTTCTATTTATCCTAAAAAATAATCTTCTTCAGGTAAAGACAATCTCAAAGAGTTTATTCAGGAATCAAAAATGCAAACAGGAACACAGCAAAACAAATTTGATACATCAGTGATTTGACACACAGGCCTCAGTTGATGGTGTTCTGAGCTGGCATCAGGGTAGATGTTACTTTCTGAGCCAAGCTGAGCTTTCATGGCGATGTTGGCTATTTTCTGAGCTGGCATGGCACAGAGATGTAAATTTCTGAGCTGGCATCAGTGTAGATGTTATTGAGCTGAGCCAAGATTTACTTCATACAGCACAGATATATAGCTGACTTATGTAATTTTCTTGATCAAACTTGGTCTCATTTCCCGAGCATGATGCATGGTGTGAGACAAAGCACATTGAAAGTTAACATTTGCGTTTCTTCTTCACTTTACCAATGTCAGTAGAAACCCAGATAACAAGAAGTTACATTTAAGAACAATGATATGAGTTTTGCTCAATTCTCACAGGCAGCATAGCGCTATACCCATGCATCACAAGGGTGATTGCAAACGGCTGATGTGCACCAGCTATGTACAGCTTTATTTTAAAGTTCATTAACCCTGCATTGATTCAGAGCTTACATTAAACACAGGAAAATGTTTACAGACAGTTTCAATGATTTCTCGCTTCCTTCATCATTTAAATGGGAAGCACAAGTAACTGGTTGTACAATGAAAAGGAACAAAGGCTGATGAAACAATAAGAGCTCATGCCATTTAACTGGAACAATGTGTACCCTGCCCCACACAAGGTGTGTGGTTATCAAAAAATACTACGTGTTCCAATTGTATAGTGTGTTATTATGCGTTCCATGACACTTACCTAAAGTTATAACATGTCACTTTTAACAAAAGTAACTTAAACCAGTTTTAATTGGTTTGATTATGGCTTGTACATAGGCTCAAAACAGCTTATTAAGCAGAAACAATGGTTTTATCATCCCTCTGAGGTCATAGCTGCACTCTGAGTTATGAAAATCCAGCCTCTCCCCACAAGTCCAGGACAATACATAGGCAAGAGTTTCACAATCCTTACATCCAAAAACTAGGCTTTCTGAAAAACATGATTATTGTGTGTTTGGTGTACCTGTTCAAAAACCAACAATGTATGACTTCACTGTGGAGCATACTGTATGTACCCTATTCACATACTGCAAGATCAAGGCACTGTAAAAACAGGATTGGATTACATTTGTTTTGAATACATCTTGATCAGGCTTTTATGTCAATAGGTTATTAGTGAATTATGGAATCTGTTTGCACATATTTAACTGGATCTTACAATGAATCCCATTTGTATGTGGATCTCCCCAGGATCTGTTCCAGCTCTGTACCTGGGTGCAGGGGTAGGATGTGGGGTCCTTGTGCTGCTGTTACTGCTGATAGGAGGAGTGCTGAAGTGTCTGCAATCCAAACGAGGTAGGGCACAGCATTCTTCACCACAATGGATACAAATGAATTATGTTTAAATGATGGGGACTTCTTCATTTCGCTGTATTGTACCACTATTGTTTTTAGTAATGTGGATAGGGTATAACAAGAAGATATTGTGCAGCTACTGGTATATATTTACAGATGGATAAAAGGCCCTTTTCTTTTATTAGGTTTTATCGCTTTGTTTGGACAGTTTGTTTAGTACTGTTTAGCCATCCTGATCTCTCTACAGTCTGTTAATTTATTGCAGAATCAGCCCAAGCAGCCTTCAAAGCAACAGGAAGACACACTCACCTACTCAGAAATAAATACTGCCAGTGTCGCCAAGAAGAAACCCAGCTCTGCACCTGATAAAGACAATGTAACATACGCAACAGTTAAGAGTAAAGTATAGTATGGTAGCAATGGTAATCCAACGTAAATGCATAGCATAGGCCTGGAAAAAAGAAATGGACTGCAAAATAAAAGTGCAAATACTGGTAACCTTTTAAAGGGGCTGACATAAGAAGTTACATCTTGAATCATTCCTGGTCTATCATTTTATATACAGTGTGTGTCAGGTTAGAAAACATAAATATGAAGTTTGGTGGGTTCAACTTAGCAATTAATTATCTGCAAATTCTGCACAACTGATAGTGTGCTTGAGAGAGGCCCAGGACTGAATGTTCAGCTTGTAAGTTGTTTTGTGGGTCTCTTAAATCAGCCACATCTCTGAGCTACAGCCACTTCATCATGACTCTGTATGTATTTAACTTCATTGTTATAAAGTGTACAATATGTATTTGTGTGGTTGTGTTGTCTATTACCTATGATCTCAACTCACTGTTTTTTTTTTCATCAGGACCACCACCAGCGGACATGTTTTGTATTGATGGTCTTTTATCATTTCTGTTTTAAATACTGTGGTTTGCTTAAGCAAGGTTCACTGTTATTCTTGTCACCTCGCTACACATGCTAAAATTAAACACTGCATATGCCTTGCACAATGAGGCTGTGAGTAGCATTGGCTTTCTTGTTCTGTCTAATGTCTAAAAATAATTAATTTCTGTTTGTAACTTCATATTAGTCATTTCTGTTTCTCCTCAGCAATGCATTGCCTGCTTTGTGCTTTCAGTCAGGGGTGTTGAACCCAGCATCTGGTTTTGTTGCTATATGCTGAGCTGCATGCACAGCATGTACCTAACTGTTATGTTGCTCATGTTATTTGCCTGTTCCTCAAACTGTCACTAAGTCCTGGTCATTGTCCGGCAGCTAAACTTAGTGACAAAGGATTGTTAAAGATAAAATAATGCTAAATTGTATTGTATCCATGAGCCATACATTTGTATTTGTTCCCTTTATACAGAAGTAAATAATTAAAGACATTGGAAGGAATGTTTGTCTGATTGATTCTGATTCTGAAGTGTAGTTAAGTGTTTATTTTTCAATATCATTATACATGTTCCAGTTCAATATGCTGTCCTTCCAACTCTGCCCATGATTGCTTCAGAAGAACCCCAGCAACTCATCCAGCATGTTTCTGAAATCCATTCCAGGTTGCCCTTGTCCACAAACTGGTTAAGAGTCAGTTTAGCAACAGAGATGATAAGTATGTCAGAAGATATGGTGGACATACTGTAGGGGAAATCTTGAAAGCCTTGGAAGAAATTAGAGGAAAGTGAAAGACCTGAAGGCCTCTCTTCACTAGATTGTGAGAGCGTTGCCAGCCCAACAGAAAGACAGGGACAATGTATTTCAGAATCAGAAAAGTGTGCCCCCTTCAGCTAGGAACAGGAATGTGGTATAACTTTCTGAGAGTGTGGGTGTATCCTACTGTTTCTTTCAGTGGAGCCGCCTGATCTGTCCAGGAAATGGTTTATGGAGAACCAGATGTATTTAACAAGAAAGATGGGAGGAGTGTCAATGTGTAATTGGTAATGGTTCCCATGTATTTATCATAGCCTCTGAATTTGATAACCTTGTGCTCGGAATGGATTTTCTTGTTAACTATGTCTTGGTGCTGGACTTTAAATATAAAAAAGTGTTTTTTGATTGTGAAGACTTTCCTCTGTATGTGAACATAATGAATCATAATTTTACACGTCAATACAGACAGGGTCGTGATTATCCACCCTGGTCTGGGTTTATTATTCAGGTTCAGGTTGAAGGAATGCTGGTTCCCTCCTAGATAGGCATCACCATTTACTGGGATTGGGGTGGGAAATTTATAGCAGGAAGTGCTTTGAGGAACATTGAAGAAACACCTCTAAAGAACATACCGAGCTATCTTGATGGAAGGTGCAGTTCAACTACTGGTCATGGTTTAACTGACTCTGAGATGGGAGCTGTAACAATGTTCTTACTCTCACATCAGATAAATGTAGACAAGTTATTGTGCTGATATGCCATCAACTTGAAGTTTAGCCAAGCCAGTTAAGATGGCACCCTTTCGAGTGCCTCTACATTTCTGGAAGGAGTTCAGCAATGCCTTGTGGCATCAAATTGTCTAGGGGCAGCACCAGTCGTACTGGTACAGAAGGTTGAAAGCATACGATTCTGTGTGGATTATTGTAGCATGAATAAAGATTAAGTAGTTAAAATATGCCACCCGCTTCCAAGGAGTGATGACACCTTGCTACTGCAAAATGGTTCTTGACCCTCAAACCTGCCAAAGACTGCTGGAAATAGAAATAACTCTGAACTTGGTTGCATGAATGAAATGAATGCAATCTCCTCCCCTTTGGTTTATGCAATGCAACTGAAACTCCAGCATCTGATGAAATGATTCAATGGGTTCATCTGATTGAAAGTCTGGAACTGAAAGCAGGAAGGAGAGTTATCAGTTCTATAGCCTGAAAGGTGGGTTGCAACAGATGAATAAACGTCTGTCATCTTTAATGTTTTAGTGGTTATTTTTCAGTATCGTACTCATTACTGCATATAAACGAGGGTGGCGTAGTCAGACTACACCCCAATTTATCCAGCCGTAGTCACTGAGCTGCCATTGTTGTGTGAACCTGTTGTGTGAACACAGACACTATCAGAACTGCTAAAAACAGTTAAACTGGTCATTAAATAATTACTCTTGATCTGTTTCCTTGATTGTATCAGAAATACACATGGAACGGAAACACTAGGTCAGTAGCATTTCTCCATATCTATTCAGAGGACTGTGGTATTTCCATTACTGTGTCTTTAGGTGTGTTACAAGTAGAAGACCTGTGTACTAAAAGGAGTCGCTGGACAGCTTGCAATAATTATTTGGGATTTTAATTTAATAATGTTGTGGAAGTATAATTTGTTTCATAACCTTTTTACGTGTGTACATACACTTTTCCTATTCTTTTTAAAAAATCATTTTTTTTCAGTTTTTCAGGTATTTATTTGATTATGCAAGAAACAAACATGCTTAACGGAAACACACATTTCTATTGCGCATGAGTTTCCATTACTGTATTATAATCTCATATATATATATAATCTGTGCACTGTTACATTTAGTTGTGTTACAGATTGATGAACTGCATAGTGTTAGTTTCAGAAATTGATTGAACAGCATTCTAATATGCCTTGGAATGTGACATTTGTCATGATATGTAACTATTTGTTTGATAACTTTTTTTATGTGAGTACATTTGAAATGTTCATTTTCTTATTTGTAAAATGATTAATTTGTTTTTCAGTTTTTGCACTTGGAGACGTGCTGCTGGTTTTGACAGGTATGTGTGTCTCTGACATGTTGACATAACAAGCTACAATGGTTTAACACTAGAACCGCCACGGCAGTCATTTCGACAGTTGAGGTTTTCAAATTTAAATTACTGGGCGGGTCTGAAAGTTATACAATTGTCCATTTATGACTTTTCCTAAATACATTCATTAAATACCCGGACGGCATTTGAAAGGCAGGATCGTGAAAATAAGGAAGTTCTGCCTGTATCGTCTCCTGCAGCAGCTGCAGGCGTGCCAGCCATGCCAAACGCTTCACCTGCAGCAGTAACAAGGACAGCGACTCCAGCTGCATCGCCAGCATGAACAGGCATTCAGGAGACTGGGAAGGATGGCACTATTTGGGAAATTATAAATCCCAGTGTTGACGCTGTGGGAAGACGGGCTGCACAAAATCAATATGCAAATGCTACACCACATTCAATGCTGTACTGTAGCAGAGGCACATAGGATACAAAATGATGATTCCTGGGCAATGTCATTGGGGGAATGTGGCCGCCCCTGTGTGTATTTTGTGTTATGTGTTGTGTTTTAATGTTGGTGTATAGTCATTGGTACACGGGATATAAACGGGTCTGTGTAACACAAGTGTTTAAATTGTATATTTGTATTTAGGCACGAGGATGGCACATCACATCATGTGCATTTAAAGTATTACTATGTGAACACGGGAAAGTGCACTTTAATTAATTCACGTGCAGTTGTACCGAGATTCCAATTGAATGATTGACAAGCAATCGAGTCTCGGTACAACTGCATAAAAGCAGCATGTTTTCACTCACTCGGGGTTGTGTGTTCGGTGAGTGGAGAACGGGTGAGGAGAAGGAGGAAAGAAGTAAAGGAAAGGAAAGTAAAGTAAATTAAACTAAAAATAACCATTTATTTCACACACCGTGTTTGTTTGTCTGTTCGTTTTTGTTTACCTGTTTATTTTGGCCGCAAGTGCCGTGTCCTGTTTTTTGTGTTCTCTTATTTTGTTTATTAAATGCTGAGCACAACCAAGTGCTCAGCTTCACCAACCTCACTGTCTCTGTCTGTTCTGTGTTTCTCCCGGTTTCTGGTCTGACGTCACACACGCCATCCTGTCACAGGGAATTAGAAGCGTTTATTGCAGTCCTGTATGTTCATGGAGTGAACATACCACTGAGAATTTTTTTTTTACTTCACATCAATTGGCAAAAGAGTTGAAGAAAAAAAAACAGCCGGGTTGGAACAGTGAACAAAGCAAGAAGATGGCTTCCACTATTGAGCAAAACTTGCAACCACAGCTATACTCCAGTACAATTTTGAAACACAATAACTGTTTACAAGTGCAAGCCGAGAAAGAATGTAATTATTATCAGCTCACTTGATACTTCAGTTGCCATCGGGACTGTTGACAAGAAAAAAACGGCGACTGTGGATTTCTACAATGATACAAAGTATGGATTACAGACCAGATGGCACATCAGTACTCAGTGAAAGCCGGTTCTCATTGGTGGCCAGTTGCTGTATTTTACAATGTACTAGGCAGCCATCAATTCCTTTGTTTTGTACAAAGAATGCACCAGGGAAAATATCAGTAGGAGAGATTTCATCTTGAAGCTAGCCACAGAGCTTCGGCAGAAACATTTCGATCAGAAAACTGCAAAGCTGCAAGCAAATGCAGCTCAGCCTGAATTCCACACTGCACCCAGTGACGCACGCAAGAGAAAACAATGCCAGGTAGCTAAATGCAATACAAATAAAACTTCTGATATCTTTGCCCAATGTGAAAGAGCAGTATGTGGTAAATGCACAGGAAAAGTTGAGAAGCTATTTAGAGTTATTTTCTTTTTTTTATGTTACTTTAAAAAAATAATAATAATTTACAGTTTTGTATGTACATATACCTATATATTCAATTATACAATGTCCATGTTCTTATTTGCTAAACAGATTGTTCTCTATCATGTGTAATTTTTCCATTTGTTACCCAAATGATTACAGAGCCACTCCGTGCAGCGATACTTCAAATTAGGAAAACATCTGCAGTGGAAGGGGAGAAGGTTGAATTCAAATGTGTAACATCAGCTGTGCATGGAGAACAACCAGAGAACAAGGAGAATTGGTTCAATTTATATAAAAACAGAGAGAAGATCAGCTCACTGCCAGAGCCCGGAGGAATGGCAGCTGTCACATTTATAAAACAAGACATCAGAAAGACTGACGCTGGACACTATACCTGCATTTCACTGTGATATTACACTGGGCGCCTACAAGAGCTTGAGAGTAAAGAAAGGCGTGAGGGGCAGCGAGCTTGAAGCATGTGAGTGCTTATAGGACAGTCTGGACAGATCCCTGTACTCAAAGGACCGGGTCAGGCAGCATCCTCTGGTTGCTGGGAGACTTGAGACAAGTAAGGGCCAGGACAAGCATATTGCAAACATTTATAAGGTGTTTTAGTACCACTATTGCCATCAGGGTCCAGTTGCAATTGGTTTCTGATGTGCAAGTCTACTGTATTGTTATTGTTGATTTCAAGCCGTGATATACAGATATATTTAATTAAACTCTAATTTCAAAGTCACACTATTCTCTTGTGCTTCAGCTAAACACGCAGAATGCAAATGAAGGAATTGATGGATAATTTAAATGTATGATACCAGCTGAACTCAGGGATGCAACAGGAAAAGAGGATGTTTTCCATCTATATAAAAATGGAAGCCATGTCGATTCACAACCCGATCCCAAAGGCTTACCAGGTGTCACGTTTTCCATTAAAAAAGGTTAAGAGGAGTGATACTGGAAACTACACCTGTGTGTATGGAAAAGTGAAGCTTGTAAACTCGGCAAGCAGCAAATGCAGTCGCCCAGTCTACCTTCATGTGACAGGTAAGGACTGAGCTGAATACTTTGTGTCACAGTGGGGTCGATTCAATTGATCTAAATAGGATTCTGTGAAAACCAACATATAACCAGAGTGTACGAGTATATGGGGTATGGAACTGAAAACAAATGTGTTTTTGCTTGTATAAACGCATAGATCTGAACATGTCATTTAATATCTTGTTTGCTTCCTGAAATAATAATGTATCTCTCTTATTGTAATTTTGTTAGAATTTGGTCAGATATCTGGCTAAGATTATTTGTCATGCTGTTCTTAAATTTGATAATTCAAATCCTTGTGCTGAATAGCTGTTGGTCTCAGGAATACAAAGAGAAACTTGCTATCTACGTTATTAAAGGCTGTTCCTTAAATTCCCACAGAATACATGACAACATGTCCTATGTGTTATATGTCTCAGAATCAATCGACTGACACATATATATGTTCTATCATATTTAAATACACGATTTAGCATTCTTAAAACACTATTCGAGCAAAAATGCTTCTGAGCTTCTGGTTTCAATTCTGAATAATGCATATTTTTTAGTATTTATCTTCTTGGGCACATTTTGGTCCACAAAACATATGTATACAGGCACATACACATATAAATAAACATGGAACATCAGGGGGAAACTTGTTTTGTACCCACCAGTTAAGATTAGAGTATTGTATTGTCAAAAATAACTGTTTAATAATGATCACATTATTGATAAGGTATTACAAGTGGATGTTGTACAACTACTAGTATATATTTACAGCCTGTTATAAAGCTTTCATTAGTGACACAGTTCATTATTCACAGTTCACCTTCCTGACTGTGACATCACCTTACATAAGAACAGAAGAAGATTACAAAAGAGAGAAAACCCTTCAGTTCATCTAAGCTTGTCCAGGTTCCTAGTAGCTGATTGATCTGAAAACGTTGTCAAGTTGGGTCTGAAAGGATCCAAGTGATATATGCCTGATACAGCCCTTGCTCCACACTCTGTCTCTCTCCAATTAATTTACCTTTTTATTTATTGCAGAATAAGTTGAATCGGTCTCCACAGCAACAGGACGACACAATCCCCGATCCAGAAACACACACTCCCCCTGTCCCCAAGAAAACATGTACAGCAGAATCTGACGGATCTGATGTAGAAAACACAACAGTTAAAACTCCCACATGCTGACTGTTGATGAGAAATCCACTGGGGGAAAGGACTTGCTTCTTGTTTGAGGTTAATAGTCAACCACCTCATATTCAATGTAAACCAAAATGATCTTTCCTTTTCATCAAAGCACTTTCTGCTTACACACCAACCAGAATGAAGAGACAGACCAGTGGGAACCATGACAAAATATCCTTTCACGAAGATCTAATCTTCTTTCATCAGAAACAAAAATCTTTGTTCGTGTGGCCAACATTTTTTTTCAGTTTAAAAAAAATAAATAATAAAAACTGCCTGAAAATCATATGGGCAGGATTTTCAAAAACCATTGTTTCTGTATTGAACTCATGGTATAGTAACGAGAGCTTTAGTAGCAAGTAATTTTCAAATGAAATGTGTCAATTAAATCAATCCATTAATGCTTTGAAATTGAGTTGATGAGGTTGTTAATGAACGCATTTCTTGTTAACTGTCGCAGTTCACGTACATCACTTCCTGTCTCAACAACTAAATAAGGGAAACTCGTTAATCAAAATGCATGTTAACGAGATCAAGAAAAATAAGCATAATTCTCTTTTATGGAAACTACTTGCGTACAGGAGATGGCTCTCCCACCAGCGAGCAGCAGCCAAATGGAAATAAAAAAAAACTAAATGTTTACGGAATACTTAATGACTGCTATTAGGACCATGCTGCATGATTTATTTATTATTAATAGCGTTATAATTAAACTATACCATATCACTGGCTGGCTGTAGGGGTGATGTCAGGCCAGAAAGGAACACACACAGACAGGCAGTACTGGCAGGTGAAACTGAGACGCGGCGGCGCTCAGTGCGTTTATTGAAAAATAAAAGGTTTAAACAGAAAACAAAAAAAGCACTTTGACAAAACAAAAAGGCACGTTGGCCAAACAAACAAACAGACGATAAACAATAAAACGTATAAACCAGCACGTTTTAGTTTTTTAATCCTTTTTACCTCCTCTCCACACCTGTTCTCCACTCACCGAACACACAACCCAGAGTGAGGTAAACACTGCATCTTTTATGCAGGTGTACCGAGACTCGATTGCTAATCAATCATTCAATTGGAATCTCGGTTCATCTGCACGTGAACTAATTTGTGCACTTTCCATGCTTCCATACAAATACCCCTTTTAATCTGCACATGAAGTGATTGTGCCATCCTTGTGTCTAAATACAATTATATATTTTAAATCACTCATGCTACACAGACCCATTTATGTCCCGTGCACCAACTTCTAAACACCAACATTGACACACCACACGCAACACATAACACAAAACACACACACATGGGCGGGGCACACTGCCACTCCACCCCATCAATTTCTCCAGATCCAAACAAATTTGTAATAATTTCAATACTTCTTTGTCACAAAGACGACTGAGCGGTGACGTCACGGCAGAGCCAGGAAACACAGTACAGACAGAGACTTGGGGTTTTTGGTGAAGCTGAGCGCGTGATCGCGCTCAGCGTTTAATAATCAAACAGAAAATAAAAGGTTTGTACACAAAACAGAAACAGGACACGGCACTTTCGCCAAAATAAATATATAAACAAAACGGACTAACAATTAAACAAACGGTGGACAGACAGACACACAAACACGGTGAGTAAACAAACAAGTATCGTGCTGGTCCAACCAGCACGCGATAGCAATTGTTTGGAAATATTTCTCTCTCCTTCTCTCTCTCCCGTTCTCCACTCTCGAACACCCAACCCCGAGTGAGTGAAAACATGCTGTTTTATGCAGTTGTACCGAGACTCGATTGCTAGTCAATCATTCAATTGGAATCTCGGTACAACTGCACGTGAATTAATTAAGTGCACTCCGTGACCACACATTACATTTTAACTAGCACGTGAAGTGATTTGTGCCCTCCGTGCCTAAATATAAATCTACATTTTTAAATCACAAGTGAAACACAGACCCGTTTATATCCCGTGTACCGATGACTATACACCAACATTTACACACAACACGTAACACAAAATACACACGGGGGCACTTTGCCACATATACCCCCCTTGTGCAAAGCACACATGGCCTCAATGGCCACCTCCCCTCAGTCCCAAAGTCCCGGAAGAGGGGAAGCAAGTTGTTTCTGGGGGTGGCCATGGTGAAATGTCTGGCACCCCCCAATTCTTCGTGGCTGGCAGCTCCCTCTTCCGGGCTTCAGCCACACTATCTCCTGCCGCAAAAGTGCAGCTGGAGGAGCTGGTCTCCTGACCTCCCCCCCCTTCTTCATGGCCGGCAGTTCCCCTCCGTGGGGCTCCGACCACACAATCTCCGGCAGCGAAACTGCTGCGGGGGAAGCTGGTCTCCTGATCTCCCCCCCCTTCTTCATGGCTGGCAGCTGCCCTTCATGGGGCTCCAACCACACGATCTCCGGCAGCGAAACTGCTGCGAGGGGAGCGGGTCTCCTGACCTCCCCCCCTTTCTTCATGGCCGACAGCTCCCTTTCATGGGGTTCTGGCCACAGTGTAGCGACCCCAGGCGAAGCAGCACCCTCGACTACCCCAGGCGAAGCAGGATCCCTGGCGACCCCAGGCGACGGCAGCAGCAGCGGACCCTCGGGAGGCGACGGCAGCAGCAGCGGACCCTCGGGAGGCGACGGCAGCAGCAGCGGACCCTCGGGAGGCGACGGCAGCAGCAGCGGACCCTCGGGAGGCGACGGCAGCAGCAGCGGACCCTCGGGAGGCGACGGCAGCAGCAGCGACCCTCGGGAGGCGGCGGCAGCAGCAGCGGACCCTCGGGAGGCGAACTCGGGAGGGGAGCCCCTGGCCATAGAGGCGGCAGCGGGAGCTCCACTTCTCCCTCGTACCCTGTACCCTGTGTGGAGCAAAAGGCAGCCCCAGGCGTCGCGGAGCGGCTGGCAACCCCAGGCGATGCGGAGCGGCTGGCAACCCCAGGCGATGCGGAGCGACAGGCAACCCCAGGCGTCGCGGAGCGACAGGCAACCCCAGGCGTGCGGAGCGACAGGCAGCCCCAGGCGTGCGGAGCGACAGGCAGCCCCAGGCGTGCGGAGCGACAGGCAGCCCCAGGCGTCGCGGAGCGACAGGCAGCCCCAGGCGTCGCGGAGCGACAGGCAGCCCCAGGCGTCGCGGGCGACAGGCAGCCCCAGGCGTGCGGAGCGACAGGCAGCCCCAGGCGTGCGGAGCGACAGGCAGCCCCAGGCGATGCGGAGCGACAGGCAGCCCCAGGCGATGCGGAGCGACAGGCAGCCCCAGGCGATGCGGAGCGGCTGGCAACCCCAGGCGATGCGGAGCGGCTGGCAACCCCAGGCGATGCGGAGCGGCTGGCAACCCCAGGAGATGCGGAGCGGCTGGCAACCCCAGGCGATGCGGAGCGGCTGGCAACCCCAGGCGATGCGGAGCGGCTGGCAACCCCAGGCGATGCAAGGCAAGCATCCTTGGGCGGCGAGGCAGGCATCCTTGGGCGAAGCGAGGCAGGCATCCTTGGGCGGCGAGGCAGGCATCCTTGGGCGGCGAGGCAGGCATCCTTGGGCGGCGAGGCAGGCATCCTTGGGCGGCGAGGCAGGCATCCTTGGGCGGCGGGGCAGGCATCCTTGGGCGGCGGGGCAGGCATCCTTGGGCGGCGGGCAGGGAGTCAGGACTAGCTGGGGTGCAGGTGTTGGCCCTCTTCTCGGCCTCTGCGGCCGGGCGGTTCTTCCTCGTGCTTCCCTCAGCAGCCTATGCAAGGGCTGCTGAGGACTGCCAGCATCTAGTCCTGGTCCTTCTGGTGAAGGGAGAGGCAGCTCCTGCTCCTCTCCTCGTGACGGTGGGGAAATGATACCAGCAGGCATTCACCCTCTGCTGGTTGGGGAAGTGTTACCAGCAGGCATTCCTCCTCTGCTGGTGGGGGAAGTGATACCAGCAGGCATTCCTCCTCTGCTGGTGGGGAAAGTGCTACCAGCAGGCATTCATCCTCTGCTGGTGGGGGAAGTAATACCAGCAGGCATTCCTCCTCTGCTGGTGGGGGAAGTGATACCAGCAGGCATTCATCCTCTGCTGTGTTACCAGCAGGCATTCCTCCTCTGCTGGTGGGGGAAGTGATACCAGCAGGCATTCATCCTCTGCTGGTGGGGTTGGCGGAGGCAGAGGCAGCTCCTGCTGCTCTGCTCCTGCCGATGGAGGTGGCGGAGGCAGAGGCAGCTCCTGCTGCTCTGCTCCTGCCGATGGAGGTGGCGGAGGCAGAGGCAGCTCCTGCTGCTCTGCTCCTGCTGGTGGAGGTGGCGGAGGCAGAGGCAGCTCCTGCTGCTCTGCCGATGGAAGTGGCGGAGGCAGAGGCAGCTCCTGCTGCTCTGCTCCTGCCAATGGAGGTGGCGGAGGCGGGACCAGCAGGAATTCACCCTCTGCTGGTGGAGGTGGGAGCTGCAAGCAGTCCTCCCATGGCAATGGAGGTGGACCCAGCAGGAATTCACCCTCTGCTGGTGGAGACTGGGGCTGTGGACGCTCTACCTTCCCCTTCTTGGGCCGTGGACGCACCGACTCCTCCCTCTTGGGCTGTGGACGCACCGACTCCTCCCTCTTGGGCTGTGGACGCACCGACTCCTCCCTCTTGGGCTGTGGACGCACCGACTCCTCCCTCTTGGGCTGTGGACGCACCGACTCCTCCCATTCAGGCGTGGGACGTTCGGGCTCCTCCCATTCAGGCGTAGGGACGTTCGGGCTCCTCCCACTCAGGCGTGGGACGTTCGGGCTCCTCCCACTCAGGCGTAGGGACGTTCAGGCTCCTCCCGCTGGGCTGTGGACACTCAGGCTCCTCCCACTTGGGCTGTGGACACTCAGCCTTCCTCTTCCCCTTTCCCCTTCTCTGCCTCCTCCTCACCTTCCTCTCCTGGGCCAGTTCCTCCTCTCCCTCTTGGTAGGGGCAGCGCACCACCGGGTGCCCGAACTCCCCACAGGCAAGGCACCAGCCTTGGTCCTCTAGACCACCGAGGAGGACCTCCAGATCCTGGCAGCCATCTCTCCAGTTCCAGCCTTCCATTTTCTTGTTGTTGTTGGTTTTTTTTTTTTTTTTTAAACAAATTGCGGTTCCTGCTCTGGCCTGAGTCCTGGAGGCGCTGTTATCCCGGTTCTGACACCACGTGTGACAAAGACGACTGAGCGGTGACGTCACGGCAGAGCCAGGAAACACAGTACAGACAGAGACTTGGGGTTTTTGGTGAAGCTGAGCGCGTGATCGCGCTCAGCGTTTAATAATCAAACAGAAAATAAAAGGTTTGTACACAAAACAGAAACAGGACACGGCACTTTCGCCAAAATAAATATATAAACAAAACGGACTAACAATTAAACAAACGGTGGACAGACAGACACACAAACACGGTGAGTAAACAAACAAGTATCGTGCTGGTCCAACCAGCACGCGATAGCAATTGTTTGGAAATATTTCTCTCTCCTTCTCTCTCTCCCGTTCTCCACTCTCGAACACCCAACCCCGAGTGAGTGAAAACATGCTGTTTTTATGCAGTTGTACCGAGACTCGATTGCTAGTCAATCATTCAATTGGAATCTCGGTACAACTGCACGTGAATTAATTAAGTGCACTCCCGTGACCACACATTACATTTTAACTAGCACGTGAAGTGATTTGTGCCCTCCGTGCCTAAATATAAATCTACATTTTTAAATCACAAGTGAAACACAGACCCGTTTATATCCCGTGTACCGATGACTATACACCAACATTTACACACAACACGTAACACAAAATACACACGGGGGGGGCACTTTGCCACATTCTTATACTCGCCCTCAATGCTGATTCCTCCACATGTGCAGCTACTGCGGGGACGCAAACTCAAAGTTCATTTGTCCAGTCATCCCCAAATGACAATCAAAATTATTGTTAGTTTCCACCGCCATCTCTATCCCAGCCCTTGCCAACGCACTCCACCAGCATCCCGATAAACAATTCTTCTCCTATCTTATCAATGGCCTCCAGTATGGATTTTCTATAGGCTTATACAACATCCAATCTATCTCTCATTCATCTAAAAATCTCCAATCATCTACTCTAGAGCCCCAAGTCATCTCGTCCTTAACCCTTTGCGGTCCTATGTCGGACCTGGTCCGACATTGCAATTATTCTTATCCGGTCCAATGTCAGACCCTGTCCGACATCATCAAAAAAACACAAAAAACGGGTTTCTAGTCATTTTTTCTCCGGAAAAAGCTGAGAAAACCATTCATTGGCCGAGTGGGAGCAACAGGAGCCGAGACAAGTCGAAAAAAAAGGGCATATCTCATGAATAGTCATACTTGCCCCTGGCATCAGATAGGGGTGGTCATAAGGAAACAAGCTGGGTGTTACTGTATCGGCACACAGAGACTATCACGGACATTGGCAGAGCTTTTTCGAGATGTTATAGCAATAAAATAATGACTTGGATTGCATTATTGAGGAGTTTGGTGATAAAACGAGTCATCAGGAGATGATTGATCGGTATGTACGACTATTATTATTATTATTATTTATTTGTTAGCATATGTGAAAGCGATAGCGAACGAAAGGGTGGGGCGGGGCTGGAGATGCCTAGTGAGTGCTTTGTTGATATGCAGGGCCATTTAAACCCGTTTGACTGTGGAAAAATACTTTTAAACAGCTGCCTAAAATTAACTGCGGCGTGTGAAAATAAATTAGACCTGGCGAGCCTGACGCAAAATTAATAAATGGACCGCAACGGGTTAAGTGACTTGCTCAGGGTCACTCAATGAGTCAGTGGCTAAGGTGGGATTTGAACCGGGGACCTCTTGGCTACAAGCCATTTTCTTTAACCACTGGACCACACAGCCTCCTATTATAAATAAACAATCATCACTTCATCAGAACTGTTTTGTTTGTGTTTGTTTGGAGCACTGCATCACCTCTACACCTGCACACTGAAACCTATTTGGCCACATCCATTAACAATTACTTTCTCTGTCTCGCAGGACGCAGTGATTTGGGACCCCCACCCTCCTCCTACGGAGTGCATTTATTTTGTCCTTAATGCTTCATTGAAGTTAATGTTCTCGCTGATTCAGCACCAAAAGCCTCATAATTACCCACCACTTCTTCTGCTAATACATTTAGCTCCTGGTCTGTAAACTTCTGTCATCAATGTGTTGAAGTGGTTAAGGGTCTCATTCACTAAAGGGCAGTAAATTACCAGAATTACCACATTGGGGAAAGCCGCACCACACGCAAAAATGAACCAGTGGTAGCTCTATTCACTAAGCTAATTATATGCACAATAAAAGCAAGCTAAATGATTCATTTGCAAGTTGTCACATCTCACGGAATTATGCATGAAGTTTACACACAGTATATTATATAAGGGCGCTCAAAAGAAAAAGGTAAATACGGTTCTGAGTTTGTCACAATGACAGTGACCAAGGAGGACAGAGTGTTCAATCTGAAGTGACCTGAAACGAGCAGTTCATGCTCGAAAACCCACAAATGTCACTGAGTTGAAGCAGTTCTGCATGGAGGAGTGGGCCAAAATTCCTCCACGGCGCTATGAGAGACAAATCAATAACTACAGGAAGCGTTTGGTTGCAGTTATTGCTGCTAAAGGTGGCATAACCAGTTATTGAGTCTAAGGGGGCGATTACTTTTTCACACGGGGGCATTGGGTGTTGCATAACTTTCTTTAATAAATAAATGAAATATGTATCAAAATTGTTATTTGTTCACTCAGGGTCCCTTTTATCTAATATTAGGTTTTGGTTGAAGATCTGATAGCATTCAGTGTCAAAAGATGCAAAAATGCAGAAAATCAGACAGAGGGCAAATACCTTTTCACGGCACTGTATATATATATATATATATATATATATATATATATATATATATATATATATATATATATATATATATATATTGTAAACGATCGCTCCACACACGGGTTCGTGCCCCTTTAAAAATTATGACCCAGAACACAGAAATGGATTTTATCGCGCTGACGCGCTATATTTTTAATAAACACAAAAATAAAACAAACACAAAACAAAACCTAACTCCGTTTTGGAGCGCTTACTAAACAGGTTATTCCCTGACTAACTCACAGGACGACTAAGCCGTTTACCTGCCCAACACACACAAAAACCACGCGGGCTTAACACAGCACTTACTTCTCAGGACTGCTCGGAAGCAGAGCACCTCACTTCTGCCTCCTTCTACTCAGCAGCCCCGATTCAACTGTCTGCTCTCTTTAAATACCCTGCACCTGGCTCTAATTTACAATAGCCAGGTGCAGGGGATCATTACTAATAAAACAATTAATAAACAATAAAACAATTAACAAAACTAATTAACAGAAAAGCAAAACAATTAAATAAACAAAAGCAAACTAACCAAAAAGGTGCCTGCGCACATATGCTACACAGGGAGGATTTTAAACCCTCTCCCTGCTATCTTACATATCTTACATATCCCCCCCCTTGTCTTTTCAAGACACCGGCCATTCGACGGCCACCTCCTCCCCTAAAACACAACCACCCACCCACCCACCCTCGAGTCCATAAATGTCCTTTTTCGCCCTCTTCCACGGACGGACTTGAGGGTGGATCGTCCACGCCCTGGCCCAGCCAGGTAAGGACCGCGCACCGGCGACGAGGGACCCCAACGGTTCGACAGGGGCGACCGGAGCGACAACCGGGCACTGGAGGCTGCAGCAGCGGGCAGAGGTCTGCAGCTGGTACCCAGTGCAGCGACGTCCGGTCACCAAGGGGAGCGAAGCAGTGACTAGGGGAGCATAAGCGACGCCTGGGAGCAGCGCAGCGACGTCTTAGTGTCCGGGAGGAGCGGAACAGGGAACCAGGTGGAGAACTGTGGCTGCTTCTGCCGACTGCTGGGCTCTAGGTCTAGTGAAGGGAGGTCCAGGCCAACCGACAGGGTGTCCAGGAGCAAGGGGCTAGGGACCGGATGCAGCGGCGCCGGACTGGACCGCAGGGGTGGTGGTCGGGCTGTGGTGGAGGCGTGCTTTCGCCTCCTCCCTCTGGGCTCCGGAAGCGGCGGCTCCTCCCCTCTGGGCTCCGGAAGCGGCGGCTCCTCCCCTCTGGGCTCGGAAGCGGCGGCTCCTCCCCTTCTGGCTCTGGCCTTAGCAGCTCCTCCTCCTCTGGCTCGGGAGACTGCGGAGCTACGCTAGCCTGCTCCCACTCTTGCAGCAACAGCTCCAACTCGGTTGGCTCCCGCCCTGTCTCTTCAGCGGTGCCAACCCCATCTCTTTCCCCATCTCTCCAGCTGCTCTCTCTGAGCAACAGCATTTCTATTGATCTGCTCGACCAAATGCCACAAATCCATCTTCTCTGGGTCGTAGGGGCCCACACTCTCTGACACCAAATCTAAACGATCGCTCCACACACGGGTTCGTGCCCCTTTAAAAATTACGACCCAGAACACAGAAATGGATTTTATCGCTGACGCGCTATATTTTTAATAAACACAAAAATAAAACAAACACAAAACAAAACCTAACTCCGTTTTGGAGCTTACTAAACAGGTTATTCCCTGACTAACTCACAGGATGGCTAAGCCGTTTACCTGCCCAACACACACAAAAACCATGCAGGCTTAACACAGCACTTACTTCTCAGGACTGCTCGGAAGCAGAGCACCTCACTTCTGCCTCCTTCTACTCAGCAGCCCCGATTCAACTGTCTGCTCTCTTTAAATACCCTGCACCTGGCTCTAATTTACAATAATAGCCAGGTGCAGGGGATCATTACTAATAAAACAATTAACAAACAATAAAACAATTAACAAAATTAATTAACAGAAAAGCAAAACAATTAAATAAACAAAAACAAACTAACCAAAAAGGTGCCTGCGCACATATGCTACACAGGGAGGATTTTAACCCCCCTCCCTGCTATCTTACATATCTTACAATATATATATATATATATATATATATATATATATATATATATATATATATATATATATATATATATATATATATATATATAGTGTTTTAACTTTTGTTTTATTATTAGTTTTACTTGTTTAGTTGAAATTTATATCATTTTTAGCAAAAGCTAAACATGGCAACGTACGTGGTCTTTCTATAATAGCAACGGGAGTGAAGTTGGTTCGGAGGATTTCAATATCAGTGACAGTGATGCTGACTCACTCAGCGATGATGATGAAGAGGATGTGGAGCCAAGAACAGTACACACTGTACAAACAAAAGAGTATGCAGCTACTTTACAGGTAAGCCAGCTGCAAACGGGAAGCTGTTTGGTTTGAAATGGCAGTGCTGTGACGAAATACTATCAAAACACAACACTGGGTACAGGCAATGCAATAGCCAGATCCATCACAATGCCTCCACAAAGTAGCTGTGCCAATGCATTTGTGACTACCCCTCCAACACAAGCGAAGCAGACACTGTAAAAAAGGTACAGGGTCTGCTACGAAAATGAAAACAAAAGACAAGAAAATTGTGCAGTGGTTGCGAAGGTTCTGTTGTATTGAATATTTCAATAAATGGCACAGAGCAAGTTGATAATGGCACACGTTTTGATGTTCTTTTTATTTGATAATTACTGTTTACTGATTATTATTGTTATTATCGTTATTAGCAGCGTTTTTGTTTTCATTGTTAAAAAACAAAACAAAAAAACAAACAAACACGTTTTTATCTCTATATTGAATATGGATATGTAGTACACAGGAGCATAAAGTGTTAATAAAAACACAGTTTAGGTCAAGTATTTGTGTTTTATTCATCATATGTTAACATTTTATAGCCATTACAGGTTTGAAAACATTATTATTACTATTTTCAAAATCTGGTACCTGGGAAGGGGTTTCATTTTTACATCTGGAGTTGAAGTGGTTAATCCCTCTATCCAGTACAGTACAGTTGGTTTAATTTATGTCTCTTTGATTGCCAAGAACCTGTACTGTTGTAGACTGCACGAGTCAGCACTTCCTCCCATAAACCACTGTGTATTCTACTGCTCTGAGAAACCTAATGCTGGTCACCATCTCACTCAAACACTTTGCTCTTCTAAACACAGGCCCCAGCACGCCTTGGCCCAATCTATTAGCCACTTTTAAATATATTATTTAACAGCAGGGAACATTCAACCACTGAAGTGTCCTCCAGTATACTGTGTACAAACTGAAACACTCCTTAGATTTGTTCAGTGATGCTAATCAGGTTGTGCTCACACTGAACAGCAGGGGTGGACAACCCTGGTTCAGGGGAGCCACAATCCTGCAGGTTTTCTGGGTATTTTTAAATCATCAATAGCTGAAGACCTGGAAGAAATGTTAGAGTTGACCAATTCACAAAATATTTGGTTCAGTTAAGTAATTGAGAACTCAGGTAGAATGAAACCAGAAGACCCTGCGGCTCTCCAGGACCAGGGTAGGCCACTCCGCTATAGAGCATAATGATGTTTTGGAAATCCATTACAGTTATACAGTATATGAATTACAAAAAGGATCTAACACCATGTCAAATCTTGGTAACACTTTACATTAAATGTGTCTGATTACTCTGTATTTACATTGTAGTTACTTAGTAATTACACATGTACTTACACATAATTACAAAGCTATTATGCATAGTTACAATGTAATTAAAGTGTAAATATTTTTGCACAATATAACCCTAGCCCTGACCCTAACCCTAACCCTATTCCTAACCTTGACCCTAGCCCCAACGCTAACCATTTTCTGATACAAATGTGCATATCCTGGTGCCTATGTGGCATTGCACATAGGCAGGGGTAGTGCATCCCTGTTAGAGCTCTGACCTAGCACACATCACTGTGATTAGTCTGTTTATTGTGTGTGTTGTCTGCAGTAGGGAAGAGCTGTATGGGTGGGGGATTTCCCAGATAAAAAGTAAAGAAGAAAGAAAATTTAAAAAAAAAATAGAGAAAAGGATGATTAACTGTGTTATTTTTTTAATACTGTATAATCTGTAATAAATTGTGCAAAATGTTTACTATTAAATACAAAAACATATTATTTACATGTGCTTCAGTCCTGCCACACCATCTGTGTATAGATATTGTTCCAGTGACAACGTGTTGAGTAATTGTGCTTGCATCAATAAATAAGGACACTCAAACACATTAGCTTCAAACTGCTTTCTCTAAAAATGGTCACATTGTGAGGGAGAGTCAGGGAGACACCTTGGGAAAGCCCCAAATCCCAGGAGCAGCCATGTCTGCTCAAAAATAGCCAGAACAATGTGCTGTTGGGTTGATGGAAAGAGTCACATGAAAACGAAGATGGCATAAACTCAACAGGGACCATGTGGGAGCAGAAAGTCGAATGTGAAAAAGTGCAGAGGCAGAGTTTCTCAGGTTAAGATCCTTTGCAATTTGACTGACGATGTAGAAAATGTGTTATACGTCTCATAGGTCTTATAACAAGACTTATAGCAGGTCAGTATAAATCTTAAAGATGGGTAAAACAAAATAATGAAAACATCATTAATGATACACTGTTCAAAACTGTGAAATTAATCTCTGATTCCCCAGACCCTTGATTGAATTACAGGCAGTTATTTACAGGCTGCTGTACATTATTGCTTATAATTTGAATTAATAGTATCTGTTCATTAATTCTTTACAATGAATTCACTCTCTTTCAGCAGATGTAGATGAACGATACATTGAGGATATAAAGAAAATACAACTACCTGGTCTTTAGATGACGACAATGAGAGGCTTTGATGGACCAATACTATTTGTGTATTGTTCTTGATCTTTGGTTACTTTAATAGTCAACTTTTGCATGTGTAACGGAAATACTTGTTCAGTGAGGGAGGGTGCTGTCGTATGTGCATTACTGTATTGATCTCATCATTTTCATTGTCATGTTTAGTTGTGTTACAAACAGAGGAACTTCATACTGGTAGTTTCAGAAATTCTTTGGACAGCTTCCCAATATGCCTTGGGGTATTCATTCAATCATGCTGTGTAAGTATAAATTCTTTGATAAATATTTGAGTACATTTGAAATGTTGCTTTTCTTATTTGTAAAATGATTAATTTGTTTTTTCAGTTTTTGCACTTGGAGATGTGCTGCTGGTTTTGACAGGTATGTGTGTCTCTGACATGTTGACATAATAAGATACAATGACTTGATGCTTGCTTACATTAGAAATTAATAACATTTAGGATGGAATTCTGTTCACTCTGAAGTGTCTTTCTCACCATTTGTCCTGAAAGAATAAACACACACATTAACGGATGCCTTTCTCTTTTCAGAATAAAATTGCATCATACCATACTGATAAAGACACCGCTCTTTCCTCTCGGCAAATTCAAATAACTTGAGTTTCAATCCTTCGTCAGGAAAATTGAAATATAAAAACACACACTTAAAAATGAAAGGTTTTTTAAACTACACAAACCTGTTTAATGTTATTATGTAAACAATCATATATTGAATACATGTTTTGAAAGCTTTTTTATTTAGAAAGTAAATGCCTTTACATTTTCTCCAAAACAAACATACACTACAGAATAATATATAGCATAGCCCTCATCAGAGCATAACAAGAACATACATTGTTTTTATTCAAGGTATATTAAATAAAGTGCTTTATGTACACCTGCTTTTGTGAAAGTCAGTGTTAACAGTACAAATAAGAAGGTAAAAAAGTATTGAATATTCCTATTGGATTAACCATTCCAAGTCATGTGTCTTATTTAGTGTTCTGATATCAGCATGTTTAATACAGGTTGAACACAGGCACAGGTATTATTATTATTATTATTATTATTATTATTATTATTATTATTATTATTATTATTATTACTAATCACATTATATAATGTATGCAAAAATTGTAATCTGTGGTTAGTCACACATTTTCAGTGATACAATGTCCATGCTTTCATATTTGCTTAACAGATTGCTCTCTCTTATGTGTAATTTTTTCCATTTGTTACCCAAATGATTACAGTGTCACTCCGTGCAGCGATACTTCAAATTGGGAAAACATCTGTAGTGGAAGGGGAGAAGGTTGAATTCACATGTGTAATATCAGCTCTGCATGGAGAGCAACCAGAGAACAAGGAGAATTGGTTCCATTTATATAAAAACAGAGAGAAGATCAGTTCACTGCCAGAGCCCAGAGGAATGGAAGCTGTCACATTTGTAAAACAAGACATCAAAAAGAATGATGCTGGAAACTATACCTGCATGTATGGAAATGAGAATCCAGGAGATGTGAAAAACATCAGCCATGGTTCTTCAGTTTATCTCAATGTACACGGTAAGCACAGTGCAAACATTAGCACCTGACTGTCTCTATATTAAGGTGTTTTAGTGCCACTAATCTGGACAGAGTCCAGTCTCAATTGGTTTCTGATGAGCAAGAGTCTATTGTATTGTTATTGTATAGTTTAAGCTGAGCTATACTGATATATTTCATTAAACTGTATTTTCAGAGTCGCACTATTTGCTCACACTTCAGCTAAACAAACAGAGTGCAATGGAAGAAATGGACGTATCATTTAAATGTATGATACCAGCTGAGCTCAGAGAAGCAACAGGAAAAGATGGTTTTTTCCATCTGTATAAAAATGGAAGCCTGGTCAATTTAAAAAGCGTTGCCAAAGGCTTACCAGCTGCCACATTTTTCATCAAAAAAGTTAAGAGGAGTGACACTGGAAACTACACCTGTGTGTATGGAAAAGAGAAGCTTGTAAACTCAGCAAACAGCAAACGCAGTCGCCCAGTCTACCTTCATGTGACAGGTAAGGACTGAGCTGAATACTTTGTGTTACAGTGGCATCTATTCAATTGATCTAAATAGGATTCTGTGAAACAGCATATAACTGGAGCGTACGAGTATATGGGGTATGGAACTAAAAACAAATGTGTTTTTGCTTGTATAAACGCATAGATTTGAACATGTCATTTAATATCTTGTTTTCTTCCGAAATACTAATGCTGTATCTCTCTTACTGCATTTTTGTTAGGATTTGGTAAGAAATCTGGCTAAGATTAGTTGTCATGCTCTTCTTAAATCTGAAGAGATAATCTAAATCCTTTGTTGAATAGCTGTTGGTCTGAATAATATAAAGAGAAACTTGCTGTCTAAGTTACTAAATGTTGTTTCTTAAATTCCCACAGAATACATGCCAACACCAACTCAGCCAAATAGAACGGGCAAGTGTGTCTTTGTTTTGTTTTCAATTCAGCGTTCCTGTTTAAATGCTAATGGGATCCTACATGTAGACTCACACAATTGCACTTTAAGTGGTTCAAAAGGAAATTTATCTCTGAACTTGCATGACAGTGGGCGAGATATTGCTCTCGAATGTAAATCCAGACACTTTGGGTCTATTACAATTATGGAAAAAGCTGTGGATCCAAATATCGCCACTCTTTAAAGAACAATAAAAATACATAAAATTAGGTCCGCAAACAATCAGGTTTGTAATTTTCGGAAGGCGATATTTAGATCTGCCACTATTTACATCATTAAAACAGTCCATATGTTGACAGTCCTGTAAATGACATTGTTTATTTCCCCACAGAATTCTTGACAAGTCCAACCGCATCTGCCAAGACCCAACAGACCAATTCAACAGGCACCTGTGAATACGTTTTCTTAAACTCAATAAAACCTGCTATTTTAAACTAGTCCAATCTTACACTTTTAAATTTAACTTGCTTAATATAGGAAGTGTGTATTAAATAGGCCAAGAAGTCTATCCAGCATTAGAAGCCAAGACATTAAACAGGTCCTATCCACCAAGATGCAAGATTTTTGAATACATGAGTTAAAATCTAGAAAACAGCCCACTAGGATACAGTAAAGCAAAACACTCCATGAAAAAGAAAAATAAGTGGATTGTTCCTAATTGGTTTTCAAGAGTAGACGGCAGTTGCAAAAATCTGTAAATATACTGTAGCTTTTATATACAGGTAACTGGTGGTTTTACTTAAAAACTAAACTAAGTAGAGACAATATTAAAATGTAAAGTCTTGTATACTGGCCCTTTTAAATACACTGACAGTTTTATCCAGTCAAACACAAACTTAAAACTGAGCTCTTCTATTGAAAGTGTTGTATATGGTATTAGTGTTTGTGTTGCAATAAGTTCAATCAGTTTACTCATGTAGATATACTAGTTATCATATCTGTTCCAGCTCCATACCTGGGTGCAGGGGTAGGATCTGGGGTCCTTGTGCTGCTGTTACTGCTGATAGGAGGAGTGCTGAAGTGTCTGCAATCCAAACGAGGTAGGGCACAGCATTCTTCACCACAATGGATACAAATGAAGTATGTTTAAATGATGGGGACTTCTTCATCTCACTGTGCCAATTTATTGTGCCCCTCAATCATGTTCAATTCTAGATTAAAGCATAATTCCTAGGTGAGTGTTTACTGTAGTCTTCCATAGTTCATCATTTGGTGCAAAAATATACCTTGCTGTTACTGATGCATAGTGTAGCTGTTTTCACCTCCATTCAAACTAGAAAACTAATCTACTTGATACAATGCCATTCCAGACGTTGCTGTCCAGACTGAACCTATATATGCCAATACGCCCTGGTGGTAAGTCCTATATGTTACATGTCTCAAACAATTCACTGACACAGGTACATGTTCTATCATATTTAGATCCAGAAATGTCTCTGATTTACCATTCTTAAAACAATATTCCAGTAAAAAAGGATTCAGTGCTTTTGGCTTCAGTTGTGAGTAATGCATATTTTCAGTGTTTATCTTCTTGGGCCCATTTTGGTTTACAAAACATATGTATAGAGGCACATGCACAAATAAATAAACACTCATACAGAACATCAGGGGGAAGCGGTTTTGTGCCCACCAGTGAAGATTAGAGCATTGCATTGCCAGAAATAACTTTTTATTAATAATCACTTCTTATTGGTAACACTTTAGTTTAGGGATCCGATATAAGTGATTATTATTATTATTATTATTATTTATTTATTAGCAGACGCCCTTATCCAGGGCGACTTACAATTGTTACAAGATATCACATTATTTTTACATACAATTACCCATTTATACAGTTGGGTTTTTACTGGAGCAATCTAGGTAAAGTACCTAGCTCAAGGGTACAGCAGCAGTGTCCCCCACCTGGGATTGAACCCACGACCCTCCGGTCAAGAGTCAAGAGCCCTAACCACTACTCCACACTGCTGCCTCCATCTATGAACATGTTATTAATTATGCTATTAACAATTATAGAATAAGATTTGAAGTAATAAGACTATTATTCACGTTTGTCATTTTTCTTGCTATTGTTTATAATCGCTTATAACGGATATAGTCTGTCTGTCTGTCTTTTCAGGTCTGTTTGTCTTCAATGCCTCTGTCTGTCTGTCTTTATATGTCTGTCTCAGCAATTGTATGGGGTTGCTTTGTTTTTGCAATACAGTTATTATTGTTTTTTTTTGTGTTGTTTATAACCACTTATAACTGATCCCTAAACTAAAGTGTTACCTTGTTATGTAGGTGGAGTTTTGTAAAAGTGTTCTTTTTTTTTGTTGAAAGTCTTTTAACAGTTTTAATAAAGTGCTGAATCAAATCTATTTATAAAACAGTTAATTATTTACAGTTCAGCCTTCCTGCCTTGTGACATTATCTTGTATAAGTACAGAAGAAAATTACGAACGAGAGGAGGCCCTTCGGCTCATCTAAGCTTGTCCGCTTCCTGGTAGCTGATTGATCTCAGAACTTTGTCAAGTTGGGTCTGAAAGGATCCAAGTGATATATGCCTGATATATCCCTTGCTCCACACTCTCTGTCTCTCTCCAATGAATTTACCTTTTTATTTATTGCAGAATAAGATGAATCAGCCTCCACGGCAACAGGATGACACAATGAAACACACACTCCCTCCCCAAGAAAAAATGTACATCAGAATCTGGTGGATCTGATGTAGACTACGCAACAGTTAAAACTTCCAGATAAGATTGTTGATGAGAAATCCACTGTGGGGGGAAATTACTTGTGTGGTTAATAGTAAATCACCTCATATTCGATGTAAACCAAAATGATCTTTCCTTTTCATCAAAGCACTGTCTGCTGACAAACCAACCAGAATGAAGAGACAGATCAGTCTGAGCCATGTTAGTGCTGGTTCCAGAACTGACAACCCATTGGAGAAGTAAAGAATCTGGCAGGTTACCTGTCAGCTCTGCCAGCCCCTCTTACTCTCCTTTCCTATACATGTAGGTGCTGCTGGTAGAGTGGACAAGGTTATACTGACCCATTGTTTGAATGCAATGAGGAAGGGTGTTCAGTGAAGACATTTCCAATTCTCTAGACAAGCTCAAAGCCAGATGAAGGCAGAGTTATTAGAAATATGATATGAGCTCAATACTGGAGCAAAGGAACCCAGAACCACTCAGAATGAGTGATGATTGCAAACTCTGTAAAACAGTAAAGATAATGTTAAAAAACAATGAATAACCAATGTACTGCAATGACACATTTTTCTGTGCATTGCCCGATACGTGTTTGTTTTTTCATTCATGAATACACTTTTTAATAAAAAAATGTCTATCAATGTGTCTGTAACAGGCTGCTGGTGTGTAGGTGCGTACATTCGCTGCTGAGTAACAGGCAGGAGATCGAGGAGGAGGTTGAAGTTGACACACCGCACAGGTTTTATTTACATACACACGCAGCAAATAGCTCACGTGACACTACCAACAATGGTAGCGAATGTACGTAAAGCAAAATAAAAACACTGTACAAAATCAAATAAAAGGTGCTGTGAAAACGGCATGCGCTACTCCCAAAGGCATAGGAGGTCCCGCTTATTCAACTCGCTTGCTATACATTAGTGGAATCTACAATCCCTGAATCTATAATTCCCTGTTCATAAAGAAACCCAGACTCTGGGTTTTCATCCCTCTCCATTCTCTTCAGAGGAGAATCGGAGACTAAACTCCCTCTGCCCAGTTCGGGCATTGAGCATGTTGGCAGGATGAAAGAAATTGTGGACACAGTTTCAACTGTACTTACTAATGCTGGCCTACTCCCACCTGGACGGGTGCCCATTGACTCTACCAGAGGAGTGGCTACATCATGTACCCTCTAAAGAGGCGGCTCATTGACTGACATATGTACTACGGCTAGCTGGGCAACCCCGTATACTTTCGCCAGGTTCTACTGACTTAACGTGGTCGATCCCTCCATGCTTTCATTAGGCACAAGGGTCCTTGAGGTTGCACGCTCGCACCGCTAACTGTGGTTTTGCGGGTTCGAGTCGCCCCTCTTCTGCTGTCTCTGCTCACACTCCCTTAAGATGGCTTTGGTATACTTTTCCAAAAAGTATTGTTGGTGGTCGTCTTCGAATTGAAAGGGAACATTAGGTTACGGATGCAACCCTGGTTCCCTGAAAGAGAAGACGACCATTAACCTGTGAGGTTAATCGGTTGTTTTCGCAGCTTTGATGCAAAAGAGAAAGTGGGGCGATCAGAGGATTATGGCAAAGCCTTTAGGTCTCATTGTCTGGGTAGCGTGGATGGTGTTCAGCCCGTTGTCTTTGATGTTGCAAAATGGGACTTCTTTATAACTGACACACCGCTGGAACATGCATGATGGATAAGTATCTGCCTGTACTTCTCAGCATTGAGGAGACCATTAATTCTGACCAAATCGCCAACTCCATTTGCAGAAATGCAGCCCCAAACTAACAAGGAACCTCCACCATGCTTCACTGTTGCCTGCAGACACTCATTCGTGTATGCTCTCCAGCCCTTCGCGAACAAACTGCCTTCTGCTACAGCCAAATATTTCAAATTTTGACTCATCAGTCCAGAGCACCTGCTGCCATTTTTCTGCACCCCAGTTCCTGTGTTTTTGTGCATAGTTGAGTCGCTTGGCCTTGTTTCCACGTCGGAGGTATGGCTTTTGGCCGCAAGTCTTCCATGAAGGCAACTTCTGACCAGACTTCTCTGGACAGTAGAAGGGTGTACCAGGGTCCCACTGTTTTCTGCCAGTTCTGAGCTGATGGCACTGCTGGACATCTTCCGATTGGAAGGGAAGTAAGCATGATGTGTCTTTCATCTGCTGCAGTAAGTTTCCTTGGCCGACCACCGCGCCTACGGTCCTCAACGTTGCCCGTTTCTTTGTGCTTCTTCAAAAGAGCTTGGACAGCACATCTGGAAACCCCTGTCTGCCTTTGAAATTTCTGCCTGGGAGAGACCTTGCTGATGCAGTATAACTACCTTGTCTCTTGTTGCTGTGCTCAGTCTTGCCATGGTGTATGACTTTTGACAGTAAACTGTCTTCAGCAACCTCACCTTGTTAGCTGAGTTTGGCTGTTCCTCACCCAGTTTTATTCCTCCTACACAGCGGTTTCTGTTTCAGTTAATGATTGTGTTTCAACCTACATATTGAATTGATGATCATTAGCACCTGTTTGGTATAATTGTTTAATCATACACCTGACTATATGCCTACAAAATCCCTGACTTTGTGCAAGTGTACCTAGAAGAATTGATGCTGTTTCGAAGGCAAAGGGTTGTCACACCAAATATGGATTTGATTTAGATTTTTCTTCCGTTCACTCACTTTGCATTTAGTTAATTGATAAATATAATACCTACCTGCTGATTATCCATAGCTGGCAATCACACACAGCAGGCAGACTCTCCCAGGAGTTTCAGGTAATTCATTAATTATTTATAACAATTACAAGAAACACACACTATTTACAATACATTACTATACAGTCTAACAAAAATAAAAATGAAAGTGCTGCAAACTTAATCAGGGACAATAAGTATTTAATGTTTTTGATAGAAATGAGAAACACAACCAATAAAGTTACCAAACTACAAATAAAAAATAGTGTTGGGTTTTTTCTTATCAGTGTTTTAATTAGGCTTCCAAGCCAGAATAGCTGGAAGCCTATTGTTCTTGTAAAGATTATTATTAAAAAAATCTAAAGTCTCATTTTGAAGCCAATAAAACCACGAGAACCACTGCAGCTATTGCCTTCAAACTTCACACATATGTTGATGACAGTATGCAATTACACATATCACTTCTGGGGGTGACCGCATGTCACGTTTAGCCGGCATTTTGGATTCTACATTTTCGCCTTAAAATGCAACTCCTCCAGAACCGCTTGACCGATTAAACTGAAACTTTGCAGGTATCTTATTAGACATTAGAGCATCAAAAGATATTCATTTGGTGAGTTTTTGTCAATCCAAGATGGCCGACATAGAACAATCAAAATCAGGTGTCAAAAAAGTTGCTCGGAATTTCAGCCCTTTGACCGATTGACATGAATCTTGGTATACTTTAACTTTGTACTGTAGTGTTGTGGCGGAGTGTCCCGCCCCTATATATTTATTTATTTTTATTTATATTATTGTTTGCGGGGCGGATAACAGCGCCGCGTATTTGTTATTGTTTTGTATATTTAAAAACCCCGTGAGGATGCATGGCTGATCAGCTACTGATTATTTAACTAGGTGACAGTCACGCATCCTTACCAAACGCGTGCAGACTGTGGCCGAGGGGTAATAAGATAATTAACAGCTAGTTAACCCCTCGGCCAGAGTATAAGAACCTGCAGCTGTCCATGCTGCGGGGTTGAGTGTACAGAGGAGAGTACGGGGAGCGGAGAGAGAGAGCAAGGAGAGAGAAAGATTAAAAACCAGCCTGCTTACTTGTTTCTGTTTATTTGTTTGGCCAACGCGCATTTTTGTTTTGTGTTTTGTTATTTGTTTATATCTTTTGTTTTGTATTATTATTTATTAAATACGCTGACCGCAGTAGCGTTCAGCTTCACCTGCCCATCCATTGTTTTGGTTCAGTTACTTCCTGGTCCGTGACGTCACCACACCTCACCACTGCAAGCCATCCTGCCACATATGGTGTCCTGCGTGGGACAAACAACGCCTCCAACAGCTGGACCAGGAAAGGAAAGGATGTTTTTTTTTGTTTTTTTCGAAGTGCTTTTTGTGTTTTGGAAAAAAAAAATGGGATGGAAGGAAGACCGAGAGGTGAAGGACAGGGAGGAGGAGTGTCTCTTAATGGCCAGAAACCCAGGGAGATATAGCCAACCATCGGAGGTGTGCCCCCTCTGTGACCAGAAGCATCGATTTGCCAACTGTCCTTTCCGCTATTATGAAGAGGAGGAACTAGCGCTCAGAGGGGGGGAGCGCGAGCATCCAGCGCCCAGAAGGGGGGAGCGCTGCATCCAGCGCCCAGAGAGGGGAGCCCGTGCATCCAGCGCCCAGAAGGGGGGAGCCCGTGCATCCAGCGCCCAGAGAGGGGGAGCCCGTGCATCCAGCGCCCAGAAGGGGGAGCGCTGCATCCAGCGCCAAAAGGGGAGAGCGTGCATCCAGCGCCCAGAGAGGGGAGCCTGTGCATCCAGCGCCCAGAAGGGGGAGCCCGTGCATCCAGCGCCCAAAAGGGGGAGCTCGTGCATCCAGCGCCCAGAAGGGGGAGCCCGTGCATCCAGCGCCCAGAAGGGGGAGCCCGTGCATCCAGCCCAGAAGGGGGAGCCCGTGCATCCAGCGCCCAGAAGGGGGAGCGTGCATCCAGAGCCCAGAAGGGGGAGCCCGTGCATCCAGCGCCCAGAAGGGGAGCCCTGCATCCAGCGCCCAGAAGGGGAGCGCGTGCATCCAGCGCCCAGAAGGGGAGCGCGTGCATCCAGCGCCAGAGAGGAGGAGCCCTGCATCCAGCACCCAGAAGGGGAGCCCGTGCATCCAGCGCCAGAAGGGGGAGCCCGTGCATCCAGCACCCAGAAGGGGGGAGCCCGTGCATCCAGCGCCGAGAAGGGGGGAGCCCGTGCATCCAGCGCCCAGAAGGGGGGAGCCCATAGGTTCAGAACCTAGGCCTCCAGGAGCAGAGCAGCGGGAGCTGCCTCTGCCTCCGCCACCTCCACCGCTTCCACCACCAGGAGCAGAGCACAGGGAGCTGTCTCTGCCTCCGCCACCTTCACCACCAGGAGCAGAGCAGCGGGAGCTGCCTCTGCCTCCGCCACCTCCACCGCTTCCACCACCAGGAGTAGAGCAGCGGGAGCTGCCTCTGCCTCCGCCACCTCCACCACCAGGAGCAGAGCAGCCGGAGCTGCCTCTGTCTCCACCACCACTAGGGGCAGAGCAGCAGGAGCTGCCTCTGCTTCCGCCACCTCCACCGCCAGGAGCAGAGCAGCAGGAGCTGCCTCTGCCTCCACCACCTCCACCAGCAGAGGGTGAATGCCTGCTGGTTCCGCCTCAGCCGCCGTGGGAGGACTGCTTGCCCCTCCCACCTCCACCAGCAGAAGGTGAATACCTGCTGGTTATGTCTCAAGCGCCGTGGGAGGACAGCTTACCGCTCCCAGCTCCACCAGCAGAGGGTGAATGCCTGCTGGTTCTGCCTCAACCACCATGGGAGGACTGCTTGCCGCTCCCACCTCCACCAGCAGAGGGTGAATACCTGCTGGTTCCGCCTCTGTCGCCGTGGGAGGATTGCTTGTCCCTCCCACCTCCACCAGCAGAGGGTAAATGCCTGCTGGTTTCGCCTCAGCCGCCGTGGGAGGACTGCTTGCCGCTCCCAGCTCCACCAGCAGAGGGTGAATGCCTGCTGGTTCCGCCTCAGCCGCCGTGGGAGGACTGCTTGCCCACCCCCACCTCCACCAGCAGAGTGTGAATACCTGCTGGTTCCATCTCCACCTCCACCAGCAGAGGGTGAATACCTGCTGGTTCCACATCCACCGTCATGGGAAGGACTGCTCCTGCCCTGCCTCGCACCGCCCAAGGATGCCTGCCTCGCACCGCCCAAGGATGCCTGCCTCGCACCGCCCGAGGATGCCTGCCTCGCACCGCCCGAGGATGCCTGCCTCGCACCGCCCAAGGATGCCTGCCTCGCACCACCCAAGGATGCCTGTCTCACTTCGCCCTAGGCTGCCTGTAGCTCTGCATCGCCCGAGGCTGCCTGTTGCTCCGCATCGCCCGGGGCTGCCTGTTTCTCCGCATCGCCCGGGGCTGCCTGTTTCTCCGCATCGCCTGGGGCTGCCTGTTTCTCCGTATCGCTTGGGGCTGCCTGTTGCTCCGCATCACCTGGAGAGCCACCAGTTACAGGGTACGAGGAAGAAGTGGAGCTCCCGCTGCCGCCTCCATTTCCAGGGGCTCCCCTCCCGAGTTCACCTCCCGAGGGTCCGCTGCTGCTGCCGTCGCCTCCCGAGGGTCCGCTGCCGTCGCCTCCCGAGGGTCCGCTGCTGCTGCTGCCATCGCCTGCCGTGGGTCCGCATCTGCTGCCGTCGCCTCCCAAGGGTCCTGTTTTGCCTGAGGTCGCTACCAGTCCTGCCATGTGGCAGGAAATACTGTGGCTGGAGCCCCATGAAGGGGAGCTGCCAGCCATGAAGAAGGGGGGGGAGGTCAGGAGACCAGCTCCCCCAGCCGCACTTTCGCGGCAGGAAATACTGTGGCTGGAGCCCCATGAAGGGGAGCTGCCGGCCACGAAGAAGGGGGGGGAGGTCAGGAGACCACCCCCAAAATTTTTTTGGCCAGAGGAGCCGGCCTGTGCGCGGGCCATCGGAACGCTACGGCTGTTTGGGTGGGAGGAGGACATCCCACCGTGGCCGCCACCTTTGGCCCGTTGCTGCCCCTGTTCCTGGGCCGGGACTGCTAGCCAGGACTTTGGAGACTAAGGGGGGAGGTGGCTGAAAAGGCCATGTGTGCTGCACAAGGGGTGGCATGTGTGTCAGAGTGTCCCGCCCCTATATATTTATTTATTATTATTCATATTATTGTTTGCGGCGCGGAAAACAGCGCAGCGTATTTGTTATTGTTTTGTATATTTAAAAACCCTGTGAGGATGCGTGGCTGATCAGCTACTGATTATTTAACTAGCTGACAGTCACGCATCCTTACCAAACGCGTGCAGACTGTGGCCGAGTGGTAATAAGATAATTAACAGCTAGTTAACCCCTCAGCCAGAGTATAAGAACCTGCAGCTGTCTGTGCTGCGGGGTTGAGTGTACAGAGGAGAGTACGGGGAGCGGAGAGAGCGAGGAGAGAGATAGATTAAAAACTAGCCCGCTTACTTGTTTCTGTTTATTTGTTTGTCCAATGTGCCTTTTTGTTTTGTGTTTTGTTATATGTTTAAATCTTTTGTTTTGTATTATTATTTATTAAATACGCTGACTGCAGTAGCGTTCAGCTTCACCTGCCCATCCATTGTTTTGGTTCAGTTACTTCCTGGTCCGTCACGTCACCACACCTCACCACTGCAAGCCATCCTGCCACAAGAGTATTATATTCTTATGTTTCAAGATGTTAGAGGCTTTTGGAATGGTGAGATAGGTCACATGATTTGGTGGCCTATGAGGACATGAACCTGAGTGAAAATGGTGCAGACATGTCACATGGTATGACCTCCATATTGGATTTTCCATGCGTTTTTGATGATATTCAAAAGATCTTCTTCTCTGAAACTGCTTATTGCATAGATGTGAAACTTGGTGTATGAAGTTATATACAAATATACATTATTTGTTATAAATAAGAAATATTCTTAATGCATTTATTCTGAATAGTTGTAAGCTACTGATAGTAAGCATACTCTAAAATTATGCTTTCCAATTAATATAATGTTCATATGATTTCCATTTTCAGTCTGAAACCATACTTTGTTGTGCTGTAAATACTTAGCTGTAAAGTTGCCTGTAAACTTAATCAGGCACTGTTTTTCTCCTCATTTGATAGAAACACAACAAGTAAAGTTACCAAACTGCAAATAAAAAACAGGGTTGGGTTGTTTCTTATCAGTGTTGTAATAGACAGAGCCTCTTCAGCACAGCTCTGTATGTATTTCATGTCGTTGTTATAAAGTTAATTTCTATTTGTTTTTTGTTTTTCTGTTATCTCACACACGTTACATATTCTCTTCTTTTCATCAGGGCACACTGTAACCACCAAATGACATATAGTGTGTTGATGGCCTCTTAACATTTCTATTTTAAATCCTGTGGTTTGCTGAAGCAGTGTTTTAAGCGCCTTTCTAAGCTTGCTAAAATGAACTCTGTACACGTCTCGCACAGCCAGGCTATGAGCAGCACTGGCTCATGCTCTTGAAGAGTCAGTCCCAGTCCCCGGGTTCTGATGGGTATCCATGTGATACGCTTAGTTGCACACATAGCATGGACTCCCCTGTTGTAATGTCGGCTATGTTATCTCAAGCTTTCCAGCTGCCCATTACACACTATCTCAGAATCTATGTCTGTGGCACAGCTAACATCAGAGGATTAGGATTGATTGGTAAATAAATAAAACTGTATTTGTATTCCTGTTGACATTTCTTCAAAGCTTTTGTTTCCATTATTTATAATAAGTGAATATCCACGGTTTAGCCTTTTGCTGCTGTTATGCAAATTCTTTACTTTTACTTAAGTTTTGGGGAGGAATCAAATTTTACCCACAAGCTCATGAATAACTGTTGACTGGCTGCCACAGTGTTAGTGCTGGAGCTCAGCCTGCATTATTATTATTATTATTATTATTATTATTTATTTCTTAGCAGACGCCCTTATCCAGGGCGACTTACAATTGTAAGCAAATACATTTCAAGTGTTACAGTACAGGTAATACAATAAGAGCAAGATAAATACAATGACAAGTTCAAGCAAGTACAAGTGTGACAAAATACAACTCAATACAGCAGATAAGTGACAGTTACATCAAGATATGATTAAATACCAAATACTACAGTTTAAACATATGGCAGATTACAGTACTCTGCTGACTGTTGATTTATTACATAGTGCTGCACTTGTATGAAAAGCCTCTATCCTGTTTTCCTGGCTACATAAAATGGTTGTGTCTTGTTCTTATCAAAGAAAAGGACCTTGGCTAAAATGAGACCCATGAATATCTATTGAATTGACCTAATCAGCTGTGGATCTCAAAGCCACCACCATTTAAATCATAAAAATATGAATCTTACACATTTAAATATTTTTACACACATAATAAGTACTAAAGACACTAACATCCACTGTTGCCCTTTATTCATTTTTTGAAAGTGTTGGTATTTAAATCCACTGCTGTTCCGATCAGTTGAATATTCTCCATGGTCTCTTAAAGTCCTTCTCCAGTTAATCAAAGTCGATACTTACTGTAAACCGGCATTCTTAATCCCTCTATCCAGTACAGTACAGTTGGTTTAATTTATGTCTCTTTAATAGCAAATAACCTGTACCGTTGTAGACTGCATGAGTCAGCACTTCCTCCCATAAACCACTGTGTATTCTACTGTTCTGAGAAACCTAATACTGGTCACCATCTCACTCAAACACTTTGCTCTTCTAGACACAGGCCTCAGCACGCCTTCACTCAATCTATTACCCACTTTGAAATATATTATTTAACAGCAGGGAAAATTCAACCACTGAAGTGTCCTCCAGTATTCTGTGTACAAACTGAAGCACCCCTTACATTTGTTCTGTGAACTCAATCATGTTGTGCTCACACTGTAAGGCAGGGGTGGGCAAAACTGGTTCAGGGGAGCCACAATCCTGCAGGTTTTCGGGGTATCTTTAAATAATCAATAGCTGAAGACCTGGAAGAAATGTTAGTGTTGACCAATTCCGAAAATATTTGGTTCAGTTAAGTAATTGAGAACTTAATAAAAACCAGAAAACCTTGCGGCTCTCCAGGACCAGGGTAGGCCACCCCGCTATAGAGGATAATGATGTTTTGGAAATCCATTACAGTTATACAGTATAGGAGTTACAAAAGGGATCCAACACCATGTCAAATCTTGGTAACGCTTTACATTAAATGTCTCTGATTACTCTGTAATTACATTGTACTTACTTAGTAAATACATGTGTACTTACACATAATTACAATGCCATTATGCATAGTGTGGCAGCGATGGGGTTAAATCCTATCCCTGCCAACAATCACAGATGTGGCCATTCCCCAATTAGGTAATTGAGTGCTAATTGGGGTGTGGCCACCTGTATAGAGGGCAGCAGAAATCCTTTGTTTGGGAGTTAGGTGAGTGTTTATACTCTGTTTAGACTGTGTTTTTGAGAATTATATAGTGAAGGCGAATGCCCAGCCTGTACTGTTTTTGTTGAAACCTTTTGTTTTGACCCTTGTGCCTTTTTCTTTGTGTTGTTTATCAGAAATGTGTGCCTGAGACTGCAGCTTCTCTCTCTGGGTCTCTAATTCCTGCCGGTAACATCTTGGGCGACAGCGCATTCCTTTCACACAAAGTTACAATGTACTAATGTGTAAATCCTTTTGCATGATATAACCCTTACCATAACCCTATTCCTAACCGTAACCCTAATGCTAACTCTAAACCGAACATCCTAACCCTAATGCTAACCCTAGCTCTACCACTTTTCTGATACAAGTGTGCATATCCTGGGATCCTATGTGGCATTGCACCTAGGCAGGGTTAGTCCATCCCTGTTGTGACAGAGAGAGAAAGAATTCGAACTGTAAATCTCCCTCCCGACCAAGAAAGGCGCTGGGTAAGGTTGATCGTATGCTTCCTCCTAGATGGACTGCCTTGACGGTAGGCGGAAACCGGAAGGTGACCATATTAGGGGGAGCGCGTAGTTGCATGTACCTGGAAGGATTTCATTGCAATCAGCTGCGGGTTGTTTGCAAGGAGGAGGTTCTGGGTACAAAGGGGAGCAGCTACGTTAGTACGGCCCCTTGCACTGATGACAGTATCCAGCCGGAGCCTGTGTCTTGTTATTGTTTGTGTTTTGTCTCAACCAGAGGAGGAGTGAGAGTCGGGAGCTGCAGCCGCGGAGCCAGCACTAAAGACCCGGAGCACGTCCCTCACAGCACAACACAGCACAGCACAGCACCAGCACTCACCACGTCCCCGGAGAAAGAGCACAGTTTCGTGCACGGAGGATTGTGGTCACAGGAGTGTTATTATTATTATTATTATTATTATTATTAGTATTATTTTTGTGTTTACCTCAAATAAACACTGACTTTTTGGGAGAACTCCTGTCTGGACTTTCACTTGTGTTTTACACCACTCACATCCTGTTCACACTGTCCATCCCCAACCCATCACTGTGATTAGTCTGTTTATGGTGTGTGTGGTCAGCAGTGCGGAAGAGGTGTATGGGTGGTGGATTTCCCATAGAAAAAGTAAAGAAGAATGAAAATAAAAAAGAAAGAAATGAAAAAATAGAGAAAAGGTAGATTAGATTGATGAAGTGGTGTTATTTTGTTAATTTTGTTAATTTTGTTAATCTTTACAAAATACATTGTGTAAAATGGCCACCATTAAATACAAAAACAATAACTGTGTATAAATATTGTTCCAGTGACAACATGTTGAATAATTTTGCTTGCATCAATACATAAGGCTACTGAAACTGATCAGCGTCATATTGCTTTCACTAAAAATGGCCAGTGCACATTGCGAGGGAGACTCACTGACACTACACAGCCATCGAGAAGAATGAGGAAGCAGAGATTATGTGATGCTCAATGAGAATTGTTGATGAAGTTTTAAAAAACAGGGTTGTGCTATCTTGTACACTTTGGCAAACCACAGAAGTACCCATGTCTGGTCAGAAATAGCCATACAAATGTGTTGTTGGGTTGATGCAAAGATTCACCCATAAAGAAGATGGCATAAACTCAACAGGGACCGTGTGGGAGCAGAAAGTTGAAGAGGAAGTCTCTCAGGTTAAGATCCTTTGCAGTTTGACTGAAGATGTAACAGACTCATAGCAGGTCAGTATAAATCCTAAAGATGGGTAAAACTAAACAGTGACAACATCATTAATGATACACTGATGTTCAAAGCTGTGAAATGAAGCTCTGGTGTGTTTATTTTGTATCCAAAAAAAAATGAAGGTATGCTCAACAGTTATTTACAGGCTGCTGTACGTTATTCCTTATCATTTGAATTATTAGTATCTGTTTATTCATTCTTTACAATAAGTTCACTCTCTTTCAGATGATGCAACTACCTGGTCTTTAGATGACGACAATGAGAGGCTTTGATGGACCAATACTATTTGTGTATTGCTCTTGATCTTTGGTTACTTTAATAGTCAACTTTTACATGTGTAACAGAAACACTTGTTCAGTGAGGGAGGGTGCTGTTTTATGTGCATTACTGTATTGATCTCATCATTTTCACTGCTATGTTTAGTTGTGTTACAAACAAAGGAACTTCATACTGGTAGTTTCAGAAATTCATTGGACAGCTTGCCAGTATGCCTTGGGGTATTCATTCAATCATGCTGTGTAAGTATAATTTCTTTGATAAATATTTGTATACATTTGAAATGTTCCTTTTCTTATTTGTAAAATCGTTAATTTGTTTTTCAGTTTTTGCACTTGGAGACGTGCTGCTGGTTTCGACAGGTATGTGTGTCTCTGACACGTTCACATAATAAGATACAATGATTTAATGCTTGATTATATTAGAAATGAATAACATTTAGAGTGAAATTCACAAAGACATTTACTCTGAAGTGTCTTTAGCACCATTAATCCTGTTAGAATAAACACACACAATGAAGTTACTCAACATGAAATAAACAACTCAGGCATTGAATTCTTAGATATTCTTATGATGTTTATTTCTAGTTTTCTAAAAGTAATGGGTATCTTTCTCTTTTCAGAAAGAAGTGCAAATGATAATTTGGAGTAAAGGCCTTTGTAAATTGTAACTTGTGTTTCTTTTCCAAATAACATCACTGTTACTATTCTGAAATGCTTGAGCTAGCGCCAGTTTCAAATAACTACATGCAATAAACATGTGTTCATGAAATGAATGATAAATGTATTAACATTTGCGAAGGTGGCTTTTTTCTTGTATTGTCAAACTGATAAATCTGTTTTTGAGAGAACAATTAATTAAAACTTTGTCTTGTATTGAATTCCTCAACATCTTCACCTTTTATACACTTCTCATATAACATCTATAACACAAACTCACATAACCATAACAAAAAAATAAATTAATAAAAAATAAATAAAACAAATGTATCTAAACTCTTCAGAATGGATTAAATGTTTCAAATCAAGTGAAAAATGAAAAGTGGAGTCTTCAGAGAACAAATGGTCTTATTTAATATTCTGAAAACTGCATGTTTCAAACAGATTGGTATGCAATGAATGTCCAGTGTATATAAAGAAGTTTAATCTCACTTCAATAAGTGTCCATATATCCATGTTCTTAATTGCTTCACAGATTGGTCTCTCATGGTATTTTTAAATTGTTTAAATCATTTTTACAGAGCCACTCCGTACAGCAATGATTCAAATTGGGAAAACATCTGTAGTGGAAGGGGAGAAGGTTGAATTCAAATGTGTAACATCGGCTGTGCACGGAGAACAACCAGAGAACAAGGAGAGGAATTGGTTCCATTTATATAAAAACAGAGAAAAGATCAGCTCACTGTCGGAGCTCGGAGGAATGGGAGCTGTCACATTTATAAAACAAGACATCAGAAAGAATGATGCTGGAAACTATACCTGCATGTATGGAAAAGAGAATCCAGGAAATGTGAAAAACATCAACCATGGTTCTTCAGTTTACCTCAATGTACAAGGTAAGTACAGCACCAGACAATGAGGAAACACCTGAATGTCACATTTTTGTGAAGGAAATTAACAAATTTAAATATACAAAATATAGCAAAAACACATATGAAAATGCTTGGCTTTGTTCTTTAATAGATTTTGGCATTTTCAAGCATTGTTATGCCTATTCCGTATTTAAATAATGTGATTTCCGAAATTATGTTGATTTACGAAATAATGTTAATATCTTAACGAGCAATGCTTCTTGTGACTACTTCTTTTGTTTGCGTGGAAATTGAAAAGGAAATCCATGTTAAATGTCATAATTTATCAGGAGTTAATTTGCATTTTGAAAAGGAGCATTTTAATTAATTAAAAAGTATATAACTCACCTTGAAACAGACATTTAACAGACCGCGGCTGTGGCGGTTAAATTCTTACAGACTACCTACATAATCCAATATTTGTAGTTATGCACCTAGTATATTGCTACATAAATTATCAAAGCAACTGTATCTGAACTCTGGCTACATACATTATATGACAACTGACCTGTACTGTAGATTTTATTTGAATTATAAAAATAAAAAACTAAGAGTAAATAATTAAATATTGGTATAAAATGGCATAATAGATATTATAATAAAGTTGTCTGAAAGCTCAGAGTGGAGAGCGGTGAGAGAAAGAAAGAAGGAGGTAACGGATTGAAAATAATTGCTATGCATGCTTGATTAAGACCAGCACGATAATTGTTTTGGTTCTGTTTGATGCCTTGTGTCTGTTAGTTTTGGCCACTGAGTTATTTTCTTTTCTAAAGATGTTTTGTTTCGTTTAAACCTTTTATTTGTTTGTTTAAATAAAAGAAAAGAGCAGATTGGCAACTCACCTGCACTCAGCCATCCTGCCACAGGTACAAATTACATTCAAACCACTAATCTGAACAGGGTTTGGATTAGTCAGAGTCTACTGTCTGTTCTTGCATATTTTAGCTGCACTCGGAAGGCATATTTTTAACACTTTATACTGTATTTTCAGAGTCCACCTACCAGCTCACACTTCAGCTAGATAAACCGAGCGCAGTTGAAGGAATGGATATATCATTTCAATGTATAATACCAATTGAATTCAGAGATGCAACAGGAAAAGAGAGTTTTTTCCATCTATATAAAGAAGGAAACATTGTCAATTCACAAGCCGATCCCAAAGGCGTATCAGCTGTGAAGTTTTCCATGAAAAAAGTTAAGAGGAGCGATACTGGAAACTACACCTGTGTCTATGGAAAAGAGAAGCTTGTGAACTCAGCAAACAGCAAACGCAGTCGCCCAGTCTACCTTCAAGTGACAGGTAAGGACTGAGCTAAATACTTTGTGACACAGTGCGGTCGATTCAGTTGATCTAAACTATGACACATACAGCCTCCATATTTTAATTATCAGATGAGGGGTCTTTGTGAAAACCAACTTCTGTAATGGTGTCTTCTTTTCAGTATTGTTAGTAAGATGAAACTAACAAGAAATGTCCCTGTTTGGCTATACTACAATGGTAAAGATTAAAATAATATAAAATGCATTTGGGGCATATGGTATAGTAAAATACATATAATAAAATACTGTTTGCCATGCACAACATAATGAGTCTTCTCATATTACTCATTACTGTAATTTACAAATAGTTTGATTTATTTATTTACTTGTTTCAATGTTTGCTGTACAGAACTGTAAAGACCATCATTAAATATTCTATGATATATTCTAAAGCTGGTATGGGGATGGAGGATAGAACTGAATCTCCTTTAATATTTGTCTGCTTGATGACATGTTAACTATTGTGTCTCTCATGTAGTTTCAATTAGACATGAAACTGCTTTGAAGTGTTGTAAAGATCAATTTCCATGCAGTTCATGAATCTGAAGAGATCATCAGAATCCCTCGGTGTAATAATTGTTGTTTTGAATTATTTATTAGAGAAACTGCCACCTCAGCTTTAGTTTCTAATTGTTGTTGTTTATATTCCCACAGAATATATGACAACTCCATCCCAACAGAAACGGACAGGCAAGTCTGTGTTTGTTTTGTTCTCAATTCAGTTTTCTGATTTAAATGAACGTTTTTGACAACATATTTCACAATTAAAATGATTGACTTGGAGTTGAGCATCATTGCATACAGTAGGGGTAGTTTCTTCAAATGAAACCATTCTGACAGGACTCACCATGAAGCACAGTACGCTAATATTAACCCCAGTAGAGCTGACTTATAATCTGAACCATACTCTCTCTCAATTAAAATAAACACAAAACAAGTATAAACACAACAGAAATACTGGGCTGGCATTATTAGTATGGATCAAGTTATGATGTGAAAAACTATAATGACATCATGCATTAATAAGAGGGGCTGTTTTGTACTGGTGTTTATTCTTCTTCTTTGGGTCTGCAAGCAGCTTAACGCATTATTTCTTTCACAAAGGGGAACATATACAAAGGTAAATGCATCTGTATTCATGTTGTACTTTCCATACCTTTACCAAAGTTATTTTCTGTGCATTGCATTTAAGTCATGTAATTTTAAATGTGTTTGCTTGAAACAGTGTATTAAATTAAATGTCTTACAATGTGAATGCCCAACTGTGAATATCTTTTTCTTGCTTTCTTTTATGTGTGATGGTGCAGACCACTTAAGTTGAAAATGTCTTTACAACAGTTTTTTTGTTTTTTTAAATTATTTTCTGTTCATAGTTATATTCTGTGGAGGCTGTGTGGTCCAGCGGTTAAATAAATGTTGTGGAACCAAGAGGTTCCTGGCTTTAAATCCCATCTCAGCCACTGACTCACTCTGTGACCTTGAGCAAGTCACTTAACTTCCTTTTGCTCTGTCTTTAGGATGAGGTGTGAAGCCGAGGTCCTAATTTAAGTGACCCTACAACAGTGATGGTTGTTGCATAGTTCAGAGCTTAGCCTCTGTAATTTGTCTCAGATAAAGGTGTCTGCAAAATAAATAAATAATAATATTATTATATACTGCTACTATAGTTATTCATTATAAATAACACGTTTAAGCAGGAAACTTGTTTTCATGACTTCTACAATAAAATCATTTTTATACTTTTTACCCAACTCACTAAGTTATGCTTAAGTTCAAACTGAGTATAATTAAATAGCTTGCTGCTGGCCATTTACAAGATAGTAATACTGTACCTCTAGTTAGGTGTGTCAGTGCTGCGGCTCAGAGCCACACAAACCTATGCGTGATGACTATCATAGTATCATGTGTTTAAGTTTGTGTTTGTTTGTTTTAAATAGTTCAGTTAGCTTGGAGCAGTGTGTTTAACATGCACTTTGTTACTGCAATATGTCAGCAGGTGACATATTTTGTTTTATAGTTTACATTTCCTGCTCTACTTGGTTGTGGTTGTTTTTCTTTGCAAAGTATATTTATAATTGTTTCAAGTATGTTGATTAAGCACACCTTATGACTGCTTTTTTAAACTTTTATTCCTACACGTTCCTGTGTGACTAAAATAATTCAATAGAAGTGGAGACAGTAGCTAAAGTGTATTCTTAAATTCCCCTTACTGTGCAGCACAGTCTGTGCGCTTGAATTAAATATAGATAGACAGGTGGAAACGCAACCTGAAAATGAGAAGGATCTCTGCTGCCACCTGGACCTATGCCGACTTATGTCTGAGTTGTAAATGAGGCTTAGAAGTGTAATCATTATTATGCGATACAAAACCACGGTACCCCGACTAGTTCTAAACACCTTGCTCCCGCTAAAATGAATTCTGCGGACGCCCATGCCTCCAAGGGGAACAAGCTTCGTTTACCCCCAGAGTGGGAAAGAATGGGTGAAATAAGCTTGAGTGAAGAGCTCTCCTCAGTCTCAGTGGAGAGCCGTCCTCGCTGAGGTGACGCCAGTGCTGAAAAACCTCCAAGGCTGGGTGTAATGTTGTTATAATACTGTGGCACTGTTTGAGTCCAGTCCATGTTTTGAGTGAAGTAACGTAGCTGATTGTTACGTCACTCCAGTTCCGGGTTTTTGAGAGAGGGAAGGTTGCAGTTGCAAGCTGGAAGCGCAAGGCTGTTTTAGGTTTAATAAATGAATGAATACAGATTACGAACATTCACTATACTGGTCTTGGATTGTTCTTTTCAACACACAAGAACACTATACTGGGGAACGAGCTTCATTTACCCCTAGAGGAGAAACTGAGGGAAAGAGAGTGTGTGATTGTGCTTGTGACTGAACACACATAGAGCCCAATAAGTGGAATGAGATCTGCACAAGATCAGGTTTATACATTATAGGGGCAGTAGTTAGATCTCCCACTATCCACATCATTATAAAGAACACATTATCATCAAATTAATGTTGGTCTGAATTATGATTTCCATTACACGAGAGTAGATGTTAAAACTTCATGCTGATTTGAACTCGGCTCTCGCCAAGACAAGCACCAACTAAGACGTAGCTTTACAGTAAACAAATGTGATCCATATGTGTCTCCATCCATTTGTGCTTCCTTCCATATGATGATGTAGATATCCTTCTGTCTGGTGTTGATGGCTGAAGTGTAATGCTGGCTCCAGGGATCAGCTTATTGCCTCCCTAGAGCATCAGCACACACAACGGCTGCGATGCTGGCTCCGGGGATCAACCACAGTGCGGTCTCCCCAGCGCATCAGCATGACAACCTTCTGGATTGAGCTAAGTAGGGTACATCTCTGGGGTCTTCAAGTGGGCACCTTCCATCCTCGGTGTTTCGTCGACTAGCCCACAACACCTCAAGAGGGCTCGTCGGTGATTCTGGTGTCCCAGCATCACACCCCTCCGTCCCCCACTCAACTCAGCCCAGCTTACTTACCTGTACATCAGCGTTTCTTTCTTTCTATTGTGCTTGAGATCCCCAGCCAGAATCTTTCCGTCTCAACCACAGCCAGTTGCTGCTCCTCTCTGCTGCTTCAGATAAGTTCTTCACTGTGCGACGCAACTCTTGGCCACTGAATCCGACGTCTCTGAGAAACCGGGTTGTAGAGTGTGCCACAAATCCTCGACAACCCACCTCCACTGGGTAAACCGGACTCTCCATCCTCGCTGTTCCGCTTCAGTGGCTAGTTGAGCATACCACAGTTTCTTCCTCTCATATGCCTCATCTACAGCATCCTCCCATGGCACTGTTAACTCTACCAGGTGAACAAGGCGTGCTGATCCAGACCACAAGACAATAGCTGGTCGAAGGTTAGTGGTGGCAATCTCAGGTGGAAAAATAAGCCATTGACCAACATCTGCCAGCATTTTCCAGTCTCTAGCAGCTTCCAGTTGTCCTGGGCGAGGATTGGTTTTAACACCTTTTCTTAGTGGTTGCTCTCCTGGGTGGAGGAATGTTGTCTTTTGTGCGTAATGTTTTGATGGAACAGGTGGCAACTTATTGGTCATGTTACACTTGTCTTCCAATGCTAAGGTCAAACATCGCAGCACCTGGTCATGGCGCCAAGTAAACCGTCCATGGCTAAGAGCCATTTTACATCCTGTCAAAATGTGCCTTAATGTTGCAGGTGATGAACACAAAGGACATGAGGGATCCTCTCCTATCCAGAGGTTTAGGTTCTGTGGTGATGGGAGAACATCATATGTTGACCTGATGAGGAAACTGATCCTGCAGTGTTCCATTGACCAAAGGTCTTGCCAGCCAATCTAGCATTGTTCCACACTCTCCCATCTCATCCATTCTCCCTGCTTGGCTTGGGAAATGGCCTTTATGCACCTTAACCTCTCCTCCTGCTTTTGCACCTCATTGACTACCAGCTTCCTCCGTTGAGCTGGGGCTACATTGTGCCATGTAGGAGGAGCTGAACTGAGACCACCAAGACCCCTCTTCCATGCTGAACTTGCCCCATGATATCACCAATTCAAAGGGCAGCCTTTACATCCTCCACAGCTTTCTTTGCCGCCCACTTTCTTCCAGTTTTCAACACAGGTGCTGCCTCCCTTACGCATTTGTCGCGTGACTCTACTAATGTCATTTCCAGTTAATTATTAAACAGCCGCCACCTTTTTAGCCTAATGGTGATGCTTTTCTACATGTTGTTGCTTATGTTCCCACAGGAGATATGACAAATCCGACCACATCTGTCAAGACCCAACAGACAGATGGTATAGGCAAGTTTTCTTTTTATAAGTTTCCTTGAACTTAATAAAACCACATATTTTAAAGTAGTCAGAGTTTTAGAGAGAAAAGTAAGCTATTAACCTGTCAATATTCAAGGTAGTAATTAACTAACATATCAGAAATTATATTTGAATCAGAATGGTCACAGCTGTGATTATTGCTGGTACATATGGACAACTTCATACCAGATTAAACCAGCTCCATGTAAGAGGTTCTATTTATCCTTAAAAATAATGAATCTTCTTCAGGTAAAGTCAATCTCAAAGAGTTTATTCAGGAATCAAAAATGCAAACAGGAACAAAGCAAATCAAATTCGATACATCAGTGATCTGACACACAGGACTCAGTTGATGGTGTTCTGAGCAGACATCAGGGTAAATGTTATTTTCTAAGCCAAGCTGAGCTTTCATGGCGATGTTGGCTCTTTTCTGAGCTGGCATGGCACAGAGATGTTAGTTTCTGAGCTGGCATTAGTGTAGATGTTATTAAGCTGAGCCAAGAAATTATTTCGTACAGCACAGATATATAGCTAACTTATGTAATTTCCTTGATCAAATTTGGTCTTATTTCCCTAGCATGATGCATGGTGTGAGACAAAGCACATTGAAAGTTAACATTTGCGTTTCTTCATCACTTTACCAATGTCAGCAGAAACCCAGATAACAAGAAGTTATATTTAATAACAATGATATGAGTTTTGCTCAATTCTCACAGGCAGCATAGCGCTATACCCATGCATCACAAGGACAAGGCTGGTGATTGCAAACGGCTGATGTGCACCAGCTATGTACAGCTTAATTTTAAAGTTTATTAACCCTGCACTGATTCAGAGCTTACATTAAACACAGGAAAATGTTTACAGACAGTTTCAATGATTTCTCGCTTCCTTCATCATTTAAATGGGAATCATAAGTAACAGGTTGTACAATGAAAAGGAACAAAGGCTGATGAAACAATAAGAGCTTATACCATTTAACTGGAACAATGTGTACCATGCCCCACACAAGGTGTGTGGTTATCAGAAAATCCTACGTGTTCCAATTGTATAGTGTGTTATTATGTGTTCCATGACACTTACCTAAAGTTATAACATGTCACTTTTAACAAAAGTGAGTTAAACCAGTTTTAATTGGTTTGATTATGGTTTGTACATAGGCTCAAAACAGCTTATTAAGGAGAAACAATGGTTTCCCTCTGAGGTCACAGCTGCACTCTGAGTTATGAAAAGCCAGCCTCTTCCCACAAGTCCAGGACAATACATAGGCAAGAGTTTCACAATCCTTACATCCAGAAACTAGGCTTTCTGAAAAACATGATTATTGTGCGTTTGGTGTACCTGCTCAAAAACCAACAATGTATGACTTCACTGTGGAGCACACTGTATGTATCCTATTCACATACTGCAAGATCAAGGCACTGTAAAAACAGGATTGGATTACATTTGTTTTGAACCCATCTTGATCAAGCTTTTATGTCAATAGGTTATTAATGAATCATAGAATCTGTTTGCACATATTAAACTGGATCTTACAATGAATCCCATTTGTATGTGGATCCCCCCAGGATCTGTTCCAGCTCTGTACCTGGGTGCAGGGATAGGATCTGGGGTCCTTGTGCTGCTGTTACTGCTGATAGGAGGAGTGCTGTAGTGGCTGCAATCTAAACGAGGTAGGGCACAGCATTCTTCACCACAATGGATACAAATGAAGTATGTTTAAATGATGGGGATTTCTTCATCTTGCTGTGTCAATTTATTGTGTCCCTCAATCATGTTCAATTCTATATTAAAAGCATGATTCCTGGGTGAGGGTTTACAGCAGTCTTCCATTGTTCAGTCCACTGTTTGGTGCAAATATATATATATATATATATATATATATATATATATATATATATATATATATATATATATATATATATATATGTTACTAATGCATAGTGTGTCGCTAGCTGTTTTCACCTCCATTCCAACTAGGAAACTAATCTATTTGATACAATTCCATTCCAGACCCTGCTGTCCAGATTGAACCTGTATATGCCACGGTGGTAAGTCCTATATGTTACATGTCTCAAACAATTTGCTTGCACATATACAGGTTCTTTCAGATTTGAATGGATACATTGCCATTATTTATCATTCTATTGAAGCAAAATTTACTACTAGAGGCATCAATCCTGACCACAAACATTCTTCAAACCAGGCAGACTTGATATATGACATAAGCTTTATCTGCTCATGCAAAGTTAAATAGACACACAAAACACTGGATATACAGACTCTCTGATAATAATCCAGGTATTTTTATTACTATTGTTTCGAATTTATAAAGTTCATTTAGTCCTTAATGTAATGAGTTGAGTGATTTGAATTTGCACCAGGAAAGGGTCATTTGACATCTTTGGGTTCCATTGACTAATGGCTACATTTGCCCTGTAAATAGGCTGTAGGTTAAAACTCTCAGTTGAGGAGTGTATGAATTGTGTTGGAACCTTACAGCAGGTATGGAGTAGAGGAACTCTGAGAGTGTCTAATGCCTCATTCACACAACTGAAATAATGCATGATAATCACATGCTTAAACACGACAGTGAACAAAGTGAATGATAATGACATGATGTCAACACATTACGCATTGTTTAGGTATTGTTTTTAGTAATGTGGATAGGGTATAACAAGAAGATATTGTGCAGCTACTGGTATATATTTACAGATGGATAAAAGGCCCTTTTCTTTTGTTAGGTTGTATCTCTTTGTTTGGACAGTATGTTTAGCACCGTTTAGCCATCCTGATCTCTCTCCAATCTGTTAATTTATTGTAGAATCAGCCCAAGCAGCCTTCAAAGCAACAGGAAGACACACTCACCTACTCAGAAATAAACACTGCCCGTGTCACCAAGAAGAAACCCAGCTCTGCACCTGATGAAGACACTGTAACATACGCAACAGTTAAGAGTAAAGTATAGTATGGTAGCAATGGTTATCCAACGTAAATGCATAGCATAGGCCTGGGAAAAAGAAATGGAAACTGCAAAATAAAAGTGCAAATACCGGTAACCTTTTAAAGGGGCTGACACAAGAAGTTACATCTTGAATCACTCCTGGTCTATCATTTTATATACAGTGTGTGTCAGGTTAGAAAACATAAATATGAAGTTTTGGGCGTTCAACTTAGCAATTAATTATCAGGAAATTGTATTCTTTCCTTTCAAAATAACTTGATAAACGCTTTGAGAATCTAATTTGTTGTGTTTTGAATGGAAAGTTATTTCTTGTTTTTCATGTGTTTCCTTTTCATACTGTAAAACAATTAGATGTATTTCAATAACCAACAGCTGGTTACACAGACCCCAGTTAGCAGTAGTGCTAGATTGCCTTACCTAAGGTACACAGGCAGTCCATGATTAGTGCTCATGTGGGTCTGTTCAATCAGCCACATCTCTGAGCTACAGCCACTTCATCATGACTCTGTATGTATTTAACTTCATTGTTATAAAGTGTACAATATGTATTTGTGTGGTTGTGTTGTCTGTTATCTATGATCTCAACTCACTGTTTTTTTTTTTTTCATCAGGGCAACCACCACCGGACATGTTTTGCATTAATGGTCTTTTATCATTTCTGTTTTAAATACTGTGGTTTGCTTAAGCAAGGCTCTGTCATTCTTGTCACAGCGCTACGCATGCTAAAATTAAACACTGCATATGCCTTGCACAATGAGGCTGTGAGTAGCATTGGCTTTCTCATTCTTCTGTCTAATGTCCAAAAATAATTAATTTCTGTTTGTAACTTTATATGAGTCATTTCTATTTCTCCTCAGCCATGCATTGCCTGCTTTGTGCTTTCAGAGTCAGGGGTGCTGAACCCAGCATCTGATTTCATTGCCATATGCTGAGCTGCATGCACAGCATGTGCCTAACTATTGTTATGTTGCTCATGTTATCCGCCTGTTCCTCAAACCGACACTAAGTCCTGTTCATTGTCCCGCAGCTAAATTTAGTGACAAAGGATTGTTATAGACAAAATAATTGAACATTGTATTGTATCCACTAGCCATACATTTGCATTTGTTCCCTTTATAACAAAAGTAAATAAGTAAAGACATTGAAAGGAATGTGTGTCTGAATGATTTTGATTCTGAAGTGTAGTTAAGTGTTCATGTTTCAATATCATTATACATGTTCCAGTTCAATATGCTGTCCTTCCAACTCTGCCCATGATTGCTTCAGAAGAACCCCAGCAACTCATCCAGCATCTTTCTGAAATCTGCCCTTGTCCACAAACTGGTAAAGAGTCAGTTTAGGAACAGAGATGATAAGTATGTCAGAAGATGTAGTGGACATACTGTAGGGGACATCTTGAAAGCCTTGGAAGAAATTAGAGGGGAGTGAAAGACCTGAGGGCGGCACAGTGGCGTAGTGGTTAGCGCTGCTGCCTCACAGCGCCAGGGTCCAAGGTTCGAATCCGACCTAGGGTACTGTCTGTGTGGAGTTTGCATGTTCTCCCCGTGTTCGCGTGGGTTTTCTCCGGGTACTCTGGTTTCCTCCCAAAGTCCAAAGACATGCTGTCTAGGGTGATTGGTCACTCTAAATTGCCCACTGTGTGAGTGAGTGTGTGTGTGGTGCCCTGCGATGGACTGGTGTCCCGTCCAGGGTGTAGTCTCGCCTTGCGCCCTGTGTATGCCGGGTTATGCTCCGGTGTCCCGCTGTTTCCTTCAGTGGAGCTGCTGATCTGTCCTGCAAATGCTTTATGGGAAATTAGATGTATAAAACAGAAAGATAGGCATGTCAATGTGTAATTTGTACTGGTCCCCATGTATTTATCCCCCATATTTATCATAGCCTGTGAATTTGGTAACATTGTGCTAGGAATGGATGTGCTTGTTAAGTATGTCTTGGTGCTGGACATTACATATATAAAGTGCTTTTTGATTTTATAGGTCAATATTGAGGAGGGGTGGTATTCTACCCTGGTCTGTTTATTATTCAGGCTCAGGTTGAAGGAATGCTGGTTCCCTCCTAGATAGTCATCACTATTTACTGGCCTGGCTGGTGAGAAGGCAGTGTTCTGTTTAGAGTAGCCACTATTACTATTAAAATTAAAATATGATAAAGGGATTGATTTGGGAAAGTTTATAATAAGAACTGCTGTGAGGAACATTGTAGAAACACCTCTAAAGAACATACCGAGCTATCTTGGTGGAAGGTGCAGTTCATCTACTGGTCAGGGTTTAACTGACTCTGAGCTGTAACAATGTTCTTACTCTCACCTCAGATAAATGTAGACAAGTTATTGTGCTGATATACCATCAACTTGAAGTTTAGCCAAGCCAGTTAAGATGTCACCCTTTTGAGTGCCTGTCACAATGATGGCAGTAGATGAAGATATAGACACACAAGGCAGTACTGGGGTATGAAAAAGCACTGCTTGCGCATTTATTTAATAAATGAAAAGTTTAAACAAAAACACTTTATCAAAACAAAACGGCTCGTTGGCCAAACAAAACAGACAAATATCAATTATAATAGAAAAACAATTTTATAAAATGGCTTGGATAAATTGAGTGCTGTGATTGGCTGAACAAGATCACATGACTGTGTGGTAATAATTTTCTTTCCGCATGGCTATGACATCATAGACCAACTTACTTACCTGATCTATAAATATTACTACACCGTAATAGTAACAATTATCTAAACAGTGTTTCTGCAGGTAAAAATGTCAACATACAACCGAAACAGCATTTAAATCACTCAACAATCTGTTTTTCATCTCTGTCACTAAGAATTACAGAAAAATTGGCAAATATACTGTGGTATTTATTTAGTCAGAGAACAGAACAAAGAAAACTCTGAGGCAAGCAGCAGCAGTAACATTATTCAAAAGCCATCTGAGAAATCACCACGCAAGTCTCACTCAGCATATCATATATATATGCAGCAGCGGCATGTGCTTATTAAATATCACCTTATAAAACTGACTAGCGAGTATGCAATGTTTAAACTCGACAACAGATACATCTCACCACTACCTTCCAATTTCAGAAACATATTTAAAACAAAACTAAAATCTCTCCTGCTCTCTGCTGACACAACCGTTGGGCTTTTAAACAAGGTCGGGTTCGGCATGGAATTCTATTGTGCTCGCCGTGGATGGGAAGGACTGCGGCACTGCGCAAACTGACACGGAAGTCGTTTAGTCTACATATCAGCTAATGCTGGTTTACAATTTAGGGAAATTATGCCGGTTACCAGCCATTGGCATGAAAACAGCCTCAGAAATTATTGGGCAGCTTCGCAAAGCCTCAAAGCCTGAGTAGAATAATTTCCCACAAAGAAAAAAAACACTTGGAAGCCCCTCCATTGAGTGCCAGTGCAGTGTAGTGTTTGGCTGTTCCATGAATCCTCCCTCAGATGTGGGAAATCAGTCTGCTTTCAATTCACAAATGCCATTTTATTTAATCTCCTAAATTTTACTATAAATGGCAATATTCAATGTAATGTTTATGGCAAATAATAAAAAAGCACAAAATATATGTTACAATCAATATATTCTTATTTGTGGAGAAACAAAGTGAAGAAGACAAAGGCTTTGGCTAGTATCATCATATCATACTGATAAAGACAAATTGAATAGTCCTATTGGAGGGTTGAACATGTGTGTTATTATTAATGCTACTACTAATCTGTAACTGTACAGAAAACAATTGTTCATTTTACAAACAGCACAACTATTCCACACAGTAACAGTTCTTTTTGAACACTCACAGTAATCTTTTAGAAACACCATATGTCTTGCTCTACAACCATCTCACTGGTAGACTCCTCCTGAACTGGATTCGAGGCTGTCTTTATACAGCCAGGGCCTCGTCCTAACAAGACACACGTGCCCTGCTACACATTTAACGTTGGCCATTTTGACTATGGCCTTCTGGGAAATGCAGTCTTTTAGTTGGCAGCCATTTTACCCCACTACACACAGTACCCACTACAGTTATTTATCGTGGAAACAGGATTGTTTTCATTGTGTTACTTACGTATGCATTGTTACACACTTTACCATACGTCCCACACACCACTCTGTCACTATATATATATATATATATATATATATATATATATATATATATATATATATATATATATATATATATATATATATAATGCTATATATTCAAACTCCAGCCCCTTTGTCAGATCTCAGATCTCAGATCCAGGTTTTCAAAGCACTGCTCGATTGTTTGTTTTTAATACATGCTGTGCTTGACACCATGTGCATTGGAATTTGAGAGCTCTGTTTAGCTTCTCTGATGGGATGCTACTCATCACATCACCAGACAAGTTATTTCTAGGTGCAGGAAGCGTCTGTCACACGTGGCTACCAACTGAAAAGAAAGTGCTGCAAACTTAATCAGGGACAATCAACAATTTATGTTTTTTTTCTTCCTCATTTGATAGACATGAAAAACCCAACCAGTAAAGTTACCAAACTGCAAATAAAAAACAGTGTTGAGTTGTTTCTTATCAGTGTTGTAATTGGTGTTCACACAGTCACTCCAAAGGGGGGCCCAATTAGATAACACTTAGACAGAGCCTCTTCAGCACAGCTCTGTATGTATTTCATGTTGTTGTTATAAAGTAAATTGCTATTTGTTTTTTGTTTTTCTGTTATCTCACACACGTTACATATTCTCTTCTTTTCATCAGGGCACACTGTAACCAACAAATGACATATAGTGTGTTGATGGCCTCTTAACATTTCTATTTTAAATCCTCTGGTTTGCTGAAGCAGTGTTTTAAGCGCCTTTCTAAGCTTGCTAAAATGAACTCTGTAGACGTCTCGCACAGCCAGGCTATGAGCAGCACTGGCTCATGCACTTGAAGAGTCCCAGCTCCCGGGTTCTGATGGGTTTCCATGCAATAGGCTTAGCTGCATACAGAGCATGGACTCCCCTGTTGTTATGTCTGCTATGTTATCTCAAGCTTTCCAGCTGCCCTTTACACACTGTCTCACAAATTATGTTATGGAGGTCATTGTGGCACAGCAAAAATCAGAGGATTAGGATTGATCTGTAAATTGTGAAACTGTATTAAATGTTAATGTTTAAAAGTTCCTTATAAATGCTTTTAAATAAATAAAACTGAATTTCTATTCATGTTGACATTTCTTATAGTTTTCAAAGCTTTTATTTCAATATTTTATAATAAGTGAAGGTGAATATCCACGGTTTACCCTTTCACTGCTGTTATGCAATTTCTTTACTTTGAATTTTGTGGAGTTTGGGGAGGAATCAGATTTTACCCACAAGCTCATAAATAACTGTTGACTGGCTGCCACAGTGTTAGTGCTGGAGCTCAGCCTGCATGCTGACTGTTGATTTATTACATAGTGCTGCACTTGTATGAAAAGCCTCTATCCTGTTTTCCTGGCTACATCAAATGGCTGTGTCTTGTGCTCATCGAAGAAAAGGACATTGGCTAAAATGAGACCCATGAAGATCTACTGAATTGACCCAATCAGATGTGGATCGAAATACCACCACCATTTAAATCATTAAAAATATGAATCTTACACATTTAAATATTTTTACACACATAATAAGAATTAAAGACACGAACATGCACTGTTGCCCTTTATTCATTTTTTGAAAGTGGTGGTATTTAAATCCACTGCTGTTCCGATCAGTTGAATATTCTCCATGGTCTCTGTGGCAAAGTGGCTTGCAGTGTACAGGTGCAGGAGTGATACGGTGATTGAATGAAAAAGCAGACAACAGCAATCCCAGTACAAGTGGTTTTTATTTATAATCCAGGTCTGGCGATCGTAAATAATATTTCCCAGGCAATACCCAGCAATGGATATTGCACTGTTCTAAATAACAGAATTGCAGTTCCAAACAATGAACACAGTCAATAGTATACACACAATACACAAACACGGTCACCAGTCCTGGGTGAGTGCTGTAGTGCTCGTGGTGCTAAATACAATTTATTGTGGTAACATGTGAAGTGCTGTCCAGGCTGGTGCTGGCCTCTGACGACAGCTCCGGACGTGTTTAGCCGTCTACTAAATAACAATTAGAGACAAAACAAAACAAACACTCACAATACGATTTCACAAAACACAGGTCCTTCCGAGTTGTTTTCTTTAACTAAAATGAAGGAACAGATTACGTAGCTTCGTACCCTATTTGTACCATCACCCCTTGTTAAATGATTGCAACAGCTCCTCCAATCCGCGGCTGTCACATCATTTCCCTTCCGGGTTGATGAGTTAGTGCACTGAAGCTCCGCCCCCTTTCTAGATAACCGACTTCCTTTTAACCCTGGGAATGAAGTGTCAGGCCAAACAGGCCAACCCTGGTCCTGGAGAGCCACAATCCTGCAGGTTTTCTGGGTATCTTTAAATAATCAATGGCTAAAGACCTGGAAAAAATGTTAATGTTGACCAGTTCAGAAAATTATTGGTTCAGTTACAGTATAGGAATTACAAAAAGAATCCAACACCATGTCAAATCTTGGTAATGCTTTACATTAAATGTCTCTGATTAGTCTGTATTTACATTATAGTTACTTAGTAAATACATGTGTACTTACACATCACAGGTATGGCCATTCTCCACTTAGGTAATTGAGTGCTAATTGGGGAGTGGCCATCTGTGTAAAGGGCATCAAAAATCATTTGTTTGGGTGAAGGTGTTAGGTGAGTGTATATACTGTGTGTAGACTGACACTACACAGCCATCGAGAAGAATGAGGAAGCAGAGATTCTCTGATGCTCAATGAGTATTGTTGATGAGGTTTTAAACAGGGCTGCGCTTTCTTGTACACCTTGGCAAAGCCCCAAACCCCAGGAGCACCCATGTCTGGTCAGAAATAGCCATACAAATGTGGTGTTGGGTAGTGGGAGGAGAGCACTTGGCTTCTGGAATACGACTACCACCAATTCGAGCATACATGGATGACATGACAACCATGACTACAACAGTAGCCTGCACTAATCGGTTATTGGGCAAATTAACCAATAACATTGAATGGGCACGAATGCAATTCAAACCCACTAAATCAAGGAGCATCTCTATAATTAAAGGTAAAGTAGCAGATAAAACGTTCTTCATTAATGGTGAGGCAATACCAACAGTGTCTGAGAAGCCAGTGAAGAGCCTTGGGAGATGGTACGATGGGGATCTAAAGGACACAGTTCGTGTGGGAGAAGTTAGACAACAAACAGTGGAAGGGTTGAAGAGCATAGACAGCAGCACTTTACCAGGCAAACTAAAACTCTGGTGCTTTCAGTTTGGCCTACTGCCAAGGTTGCTGTGGCCACTGACTGTGTACGAGGTTTCTTTGACAACAGTAGAGAAGCTGGAAGCTTTAATCAGTTCACACATCAGGAAGTGGTTGGGAGTTCCACGCTGCCTCAGCAGAGTGGGACTTTATGGTAAAGGAATACTGCAGCTACCTGTCTCCGCTCTAACCGAGGAGTTTAAGTGCGCCAAGGTCCGACTGGAAATGACATTAGTAGAGTCACGCGACAAATGCGTAAGGGAGGCAGCACCTGTGTTGAAAACTGGAAGAAAGTGGGTGGCAAAAAAGCTGTGGAGGATGCAAGGCTGCCCTTCGAATTGGTGATATCATGGGGCAAGTTCAGCATGGAAGAGGGGTCTTGGTCTCAGTTCAGCTCCTCCTACATGGCACAAGGCAGCCCCAGCGCAACGGAGGAAGCTTGTAGTCAACGAGGTGCAAAAGCAGGAGGAGAGGATGAGGTGTATAAGGCCATTTCCCAGGGCAAGCAGGGAGAATGGATGAGATGGGAGAGTGTGGAACAACGCAAGATTGGCTGGCAAGACCTATGGTCAATGGAACAGAGCAGGATCAGTTTCCTTATAAGGTCAACATATGATGTTCTCCCATCACCACAGAACCTAAACCTCTGGGTAGGAGAGGATCCCTCATGTCCTTTGTGTTCATCACCTGCAACATTAAGGCACATTTTGACAGGATGTAAGGTGGCTCTTAGCCAAGGACGGTTTACTTGGCGCCATGACCAGGTGCTGCGATGTTTGGCCTTAGCATTGGAAGACAAGCGTAACATGACCAATAAGTTGCCACCTGTTCCATCAAAACATTACACACAAAAGACAACATTCCTCCACCCAGGAGAGCAACCACCAAGAAAAGGTGTTAAAACCAATCCTCGCCCAGGACAACTGGAAGCTGCTAGAGACTGGAAAATGCTGGCGGATGTTGGTCAACGGCTTATTTTTCCACCTGAGATTGCCACCACAAACCTTCGACCAGATATTGTCTTGTGGTCTGGATCAGCACGCCTTGTTCACCTGGTGGAATTAACAGTGCCATGGGAGGATGCTGTAGATGAGGCGTATGAGAGGAAGAAACTGCGGTATGCTTAACTAGCCACTGAAGCGGAACAGCGAGGATGGAGAGTCTGGGTTTACCCAGTGGAAGTGGGATGTCGAGGATTTGTGGCTCACTCTACAACCCGGTTTCTCAGAGATGTCGGATTCAATGGCCAAGAGTTGCGTCGCACAGTGAAGAACTTATCTGAAGCAGCAGAGAGGAGCAGCAACTGGCTGTGGTTGAGACGGAAAGATTCTGGCTGGGGATCTCAAGCACAATAGAAAGAAAGAAAGGCTGATATACAGGTAAGTAAGCTGGGCTGAGCTGAGTGGGGGATGGAGGGGGGGTGATGCTGGGACGCCAGAATCACCGTCGAGCCCTCTTGAGGTGTCGTGGGCTAGTCGACGAAACACCGAGGATGGAAGGTGCCCACTTGAAGACCCCAGAGATGTACCCTACTTAGCTCAATCCAGACGGTTGTCATGCTGATGCGCTGGGGAGACCGCACTATGGTTGATCCCCAGAGCCAGCATCGCAGCCGTTGTGTGTGCTGATGCGCTAGAGAGGCAAAATAAGCTGATCCCTGGAGCCAGCATTACACTTCAGCCATCAACACCAGACAGAAGGATATCTACATCATCATATGGAAGGAAGCGCAAATGGATGGAGACACATATGGATCACATTAGTTTACTGTGAAGCTACGTCTTAGTCGGTGCTTATCTTGGCGAGAGCCAAGTTCAAATCAGCATGAAGTTTTAACATCTGCTCTCATGTAATGGAAATCACCCATAAAGAAGATGGCATAAACTCAACAGGGAACGTGTGGGAGCAGAAAGTCAAAGATAAAAAAGTGCAGAGGCAGAGTCTCTCAGGTTAAGATCCTTTGCAGTTTGACTGAAGATGTAGAAATTGTGTTATAAGTCATGTCTTGTAACAAGACTCACATCAAGTTATTATACATCCTGAGATGGGTAAAACTAAATAATGACAACATAATTCATGATAAACTGTTGTTCAAAGCTATGGTGTGTTTATCTTGTAACCCCCAAAAAACAAAGGAATTCTCAAGAGTTATTTACAGGCTACTGTACACTATTCCTTATAATTTGAAATTTGAATTATTAGTATCTGTTCATGAATTCTTTAAAATAAGCACTGTCTTTCAGCTGATGCAGATGAATGATACATTGAGGTTATAAAGAAAATACAACTACCTGGTCTTTAGATGACAACAATGAGAGGCTTTGAAGGACCAATACCATTTGTGTATTGCTCTTGATCTTTGGTTACTTTAATAGCCAACTTTTACATGTGTAACGGAAACACTTGTTCAGTGAGGGAGGGTGCTGTCGTATGTGCATTACTGTATTAATCTCATCATTTTCACTGTCATGTTTAGTTGTGTTACAAATAGAGGAACTTCATACTAGCAGGTTCAGAAATTAATTGGACAGCTTTCCAACATGCGTTGGGGTATTCATTCAATCATGATGTGTAAGTATTATTTCTTTTATAAATTTCTTATGTGTGTACATTTGAAATGCTGCTTTTCTTATTTGTAAAATGGTTAATTTGTTTTTCAGTTTTTGCACTTGGAGACGTGCTGCTGGTTTCGACAGGTATGAGTGTCTCTGACACGCTGACATAATAAGATACAATATTAAAGCTTGATTGCATTATGAATGAATAACATTCAGGGTGAAATTCACAAGGCCGTTTACTCTGAAGAATCTTTAGAACCATTATTGCTGAAAGAATAAACACACACAATGAAGTTACTCAACCTGAAATAAACAACTCAGGCATTGGATTCTTAGGTATTCTTATGATGTTTATTTCTAGTTTACATCACTGTTACTATTCCAAAATGCTTGAGCTATGGCCAGTTTCAAATAACTACATGCTATAAACACGTGTTTTTAAAATGAATGATATTTAGTAGCATTTGCGAAGATGACTTTTTCATGCATTATCAAACTGATAAAACTAAACTTTTCTCCTGGTTATATTTTACTGGTAATTTTTATGAAACAGAAAAAAACAAAAAAATATTGTTATTGGATTAAATGTTCCAGATCACATGAACACAGAAAAGTGATGTTTTCAGAAAACAAATGGTCTTATTTAATTTTCTAAAAACGTCATGTTTTAAACATATTTATATACATGGAATGTCAAGTGTCTATAAAAAGTTTATTCTCACTTCAATAAGTGGCCATTTGTTCTATATTTGCTTAACATTGTTTTCTCTCTTATCTGGCATTTTTTCATTTTTAAATACATTTTTACAGAGCCACTTCGCACAGCAATTATTCAAATTGACAAAACGACTGTAGTGGAAGGGGAGAAGGTTGAATTCAAATGTGTAACATCAGCTGTGCACAGAGAACAATCAGAGACCAAGGAGAGGAATTGGTTCCATTTATATAAAAACAGAGAGAAGATCAGCTCACTGCCGGAGCCTGGAGGAATGGCAGCTGTCACATTTATAAAAGAAGACATCAGAAAGAATGATGCTGGAAACTATACCTGCATGTATGGAAATACGAATCCAGGAGATGTGAAAAACATCAGCCACGGTTCTTCAGTTTATCTCAATGTAAAAGGTGAATACAAAATCAAACATCTGAATGTTTGTGTGTGTGTGTTTTATTTGTGTGTGAAGGAAATTAACTGATTTCATATGAAAAATAACAAAATCACATTTTAAATTGCTTGGTTTGTTCTTAAATAGGTGGATTAGGAAAAATGCATTTTGGTAACAACTACTTTTAGAGCCTAAATCATTCAAAAAATGTTATTTTACAAACTTGAAGTATATATAAATAATAGAGTGATCTTTCAGTAAATTGATTATTCTTGAAATGAATCTTGAAATTGTATTAGAAATATTTCAGCTAAATTTCCCATACACTAGACTCCCACTAAACCGAACCATGCTATGATAATTAAATAATTGCTGATATCGGCTGAAGAAAGTTCAATCTTATAATTATGTGAGAATGTATAAAATAGCTGTCACTGAATGTTTTATTCAAATGGTTATTACTGATTTATCATCAACTATAACCTAAAAAAATATCAAACATGAGACTAGAGAAGGTGTTTTTAATATGGTACAGATTATGATCAAACTACTAATCAGAACAGAGTTTGGAATAGTAACACTGTACTGTTTGTTATTGAATATTTTTAGGTATGTTCTGAAGGCATATTTTTTTAACTTAAACTGTATTTTCAGAGTCAAGCTCTCAGTTCATACTTCAGCTAGACAAACAGAGTGCAATGGAAGGTTTGGATGTATCATTTAAATGTATTATGCCAGTTCAATTCAGAGATGCAACAGGAAAAGAGAGTTTTTTCCATCTGTATAAAAATGGAAGGCTTGTCGATTCACAACCCGATCCCAAAGGCATACCAGCTGTCAAGTTTTCCATTAAAAAAGTTAAGAGGAGCGATACTGGAAACTACACCTGTGTGTATGGAAAAGAGAAGCTTGTGAACTCAGCAAACAGCAAATGCAGTCGCTCAGTCTACCTTCATGTGACAGGTAAGTATTGAGCTGAATACTTTGTGTCACAGTGGAGCCGATTCAATTGACAGTGGCACATACAGCTATGGACAAAAGTTTTGCATCATCCAGAGATATAGAATTTAGACATCATTAAAAAAAAAACAACTATACAAACATCATTTAGATCTTGTATTTAACATCATGTTACAAAGAAACTACAAAATAATATCTACTGCAAGCCATAATAGTAGTACAGTATTTCATGTTAGATTTCAAAATGTCAAATCTTAAAATTGTTGTCAGTTTAAGTATATGCAAAACTACAAAACGGTTTGTAGTTCAATGTGTTAACATAACATTATTTAGCAGGTTTAATTCGACTTTATGAAGCAAAATTAGTTAATTCTATAGGGTGATGCAAACTTTTGGCCATAGCTGTAAAGCCACCCCTTTTGTCATCAGATGAGGGGTCTTAGTGAAAACCAACATATGTAAAGGTTTTTGTGAGTCTTATATTGTTAGTAAAGTGAAACTAACAAAACATGTCACAGGTGGGGCTCTGCTGAAATTGTAAAAATTAAAATTAAAAATACTTTTGGTACATGTGGTATAGGAAAATAAATATAATAATAAAAAAATACTGTTTGCCATATAGCAAAGCAAAATAGCACAGCCGGGTCTTTAAAAAAAACATAATTATTATTATTTATTTCTTAGCAGACACCCTTATCCAGGGCGACTTACAATTGTTACAAGACATCACATTATTTTTACATACAATTACCCATTTATACAGTTGGGTTTCTACTAGAGCAATCTAGGTAAAGTACCTTGCGCAAGGATACAGCAGCAGTGTCCCCCACCTGGGATTGAACCCACAACTCTCCGGTCAAGAGCCCTAACCACTACTCCACACTGCTGCCCTGTAATGAGCCTTCTCATTTTACTCATTACTGTAATTTACAAATAGTTTTTTTTTTCAATTAGACACGAAACTGCTTTGAAGTGTGGCAAAGATCAATTACCATCCAGTTCATGAATCAGAAGAGATCAGGTTTAATAATTGTTGGTCTGAATTATTTAGAAGAGAAACTGCCACCTCAGCTTTAGTTTCTGTTTATATTCCCACAGAATATATGACAACTCCATCCCAACAGAAACTGACAGGCAAGTCTGTGTTTGTTTGTTTTTCAATTCAGTTTTCTGATTTAAATGAACGTTTTTGGCAACATATTTCATAATTAAAATGATTGACTTGGAGTTGAGCATCACTGCATACAGTAGGGGTAGTTTCTTCAAATGAAACCATTCTGACAGGACTCACCATGAAGTACAGAATGGTAATATTAACCCCAGTAGAGCTGACCTATAATCTGAACCATACTCTTACAGAATTAAAATAAACACAAAACATGTATAAACACAAACAAAGACTAGGCTGGCATTATTAGTATGGAAAAGTTTTGATGTGAGCAGAGAAAATAACTCGTCCATATGGACAATTGTATGTCAGACCTCCAAGCGTCCGCTGGAGAGGGCACTTGCCCTCCCAGGAATACAAATTTACTAAAAAAATAAATAAATAAATAAATAAAATAAAAAATTACGTGAATGGTAGTTGTAAACTTTACTCTCTCAGTTAGTGGTATGCATTCGTACAGGGGAATCATCTATTCGGGTGATGAAATAATGGTTTTGGAAGCTGCATTGGAAAGCACACCAAGCTGATCAAAAGAATACCAAGCTGGCTGTCCTGCTCAAAGGCAGGGTGGACTGTTCAGGGATTCTTGTGCATAGTGCAGACTACAGGAACAGAAGGGCAGTGCGATGTTAGAGAACTCACACATTCAGACAACCAGGAGCGCAAAGAAATCAGGACCAGTATTGGGTACTTTAATAAATAAAATAATTTTACTCTGTATTTGCTGACGTTCATTAGTCTGAATTTGATAATCAGAGTCAATATGGAGGCACATTTACAGTATTGGTTTTCATCAGATGTTGTTGTTTTAGCTGATTTATGTACACATTTACAGTGTGTGTTTTACCTTTCTACTGCATTTATAACAATGTAAACTTTAATATGCTGCGCTTTTACTCACAGATTAAATGCTACTCTATACATCTGAGTGTGTCGGGTATTACAGTATAAATTGAACTGTTAATTATAGTGGCGCGGGACCACCACAGTTAGGGATGAGTTGGCTTTATTGTTAAACACCAATTTTTGCACTTTAATAATTTTGACCCTGTTAAATGGACTGGCACAACATTTTACATGGATGGTCTTGTAGGGTAAATGTCTTTCTGTACCTTTACCAAAGTTATTTTTTATGCATTGCATTTAAATCATGTAATTTTAAATGCATTTGCTTGAAGCAGTGTATTAAATCAAATTTCTCACAATGTGAATGCCCAACTGTGAATATCTTTTTCTTGCTTTGTTTTATGTGTGATGGTGCAGACCACTTAAGTTGAAAATGGTTTTACAACAGTTTTTTAAAATTTATTCTTAATGATTTTCTGTTCATAGTTGTATTCTGTGGATGCTGTGTGGTCCAGCAGTTAAAGAAAAGTTTTGGAACCAAGAGGTTCCTAGCTTTAAATCCAAGCTCATCCACTGACTCACTCTGTGACCTTGAGCAAGTCACTTAACTTCCTTATGCTCTGTCTTTAGGATAAGGTGTGAAACCGAGGTCCTAATTTACAGCTTAATTCACAGTTTAGCCTCTGTAAATTGTCTCGGATTAAGGTGTCTGCAAAATAAATAACAATATTATTATATACTGCTACTATAGTTATTCATTATAAAAAACTTCTTTTCATGTCTTCTACAATAAAATCCTTTTTATACTTTTTCTCACTAAGTTATGCTTAAGTTCAATCTGAGTATAATTAAATAGCTTGCTGCTGGCCATTTACAAGATAGTAATACTGTACCTCTGGTTAGGTGTGTCAGTGCTGCGGCTCGGAGCCACACAGACCCATGCGTGATCACTATCATAATATCATGTGTTTAAATATGTGTTTGTTTTAAATAGTTCAGTTATCTTGGAACACTGTGTTTAACATGCACTTTGTTACTGCAATATGTCAGCAGGTGACATATTTGGTTTTATAGTTTACACTTCCTGCTCTACTTGGCTATGGTTGTTTTTCTTTGCAAAGTATATTTATAATAGTTTCAAGTATGTTGATAAAGAACCATTTCTTTTAACTTTTATTCCTACATGTTCCTGTGTGATTAAAATAATTCTATAGAAGTGGAGACAGTAGCTAAAGTGTATTCTTAAATTCCCCTTACTGTGCAGCACAGTCTGTGCGCTTGAATTAAATATAGAAAGACAAGTGGAAATGCAATTTGAAAATGAGAGGATCTCTGCTGCCATCCGGACCTATGCCGGTTTACGTCTGAGTTGTAAATGATGCTTAGAAGTGTAATAATAATTACAAAACCACGTTACCCCGACTAGTTTTAAACACCTTGCACCCCCTAGAATTAATTCTGCGGACGCCCATGCCTCCAAGGCTGGGGAACAAGCTTACCCCCGGAGTGGGAAAGAATGGATGAAATAAGCTTGAGTGAAGAGCTCTCCTCAGTCTCAGTGGAGAGCCACCCTCGCTGAGGTGAGGCCAGCGCTGTCAGACCTCCAAGGCTGGGGAATGAGCTTCATTTACCCCTAGAGGAGAAACTGAGGGAAAGAGAGTGTGTGATTGTGTTTGTGACTGAACATACATAGAGCTCAATAAGTGGAATGCGTTCTGCACAAGATCAGGTTTATATATTATAGGGGCAGTAGTTAGATCTCCCACTATCCACATCATTACAAATAACACATTATCATCAAATTAATGTTGGTCAGGATTATTAAAACTATTGAACAGCTGGTCACCTTTTTAGCCTGATACTTCTCTACATGTTGTTGCTTATGTTCCCACAGGAGATATGACAACTCCAAACACATCTATCAAGACCCAACAGACAAATGGGATAGGCAAGTGTAAATAACTTTGTTTTTCAAAAGTTTCCTTGAACTTAATAAAACCACATATTTTAAAGTAGTCCAAGTTTTAGAAAGCAAAGTATGTTCTTAACTTGTTAAAAATAAAGGTACTAATTGATTTATATACTGTATCATAAATTATAATTGAACCAGAATGGTCACAGCTCTGATTATTGCTGGTACGCATGGACAACTACATGCCAGATTAAACCAACTCCAAAAACTAGGCTTTCTGTAAAGCGTGATTATTGTGTGTTTGGTGTACCTGCTCAAAAACCAACAATGCTGACGTCACTGTGGAGCATGTTGTATGTACCCTATTCACATACTGCAAGATCAAGGCACTGTAAAAACAGGATTGGATTACATTTGCTTTCAACACATCTTGATCATGCTTTTATGCTTAATATGTTTATTGAACTTTATAATATTTTGTTAACATATAGATGACAAAACTCAGGTGGGTCTAGCTTGGCTCACAGTAAAACTTCATAATCCCTGTCATGTCCCCACACAGCCTGTATAACCAAACACTGGTTCTGTTTTTTACTCAATTCAGAGTCGTACGGGCTGGGGAATGACATCAGAATCTTCCTATCCCTGGGGATCCTTCTTGTGCTCTCAGTTATTGTGGGGGAAGACTTCAGTAGCAGACAGAGGAAGCACCATGGGGATGGTAAGGGAGCTTCACTTATGGAGTAACTATAATGTTGTTATTGACCACGAGTCATTCATATATATATATATATATATATACACACATCAAGAAGTCATACTGGATGAATATAGTGCAGTGGATATATATTTATTTATTTGTTAATTCTTTAATTAGGAAAAACCCATTGAGAGCGAGGCCTCTTTTACAAGAGTGTCCTGGCAAGATGATCAGAAACAGACAGCAGTCATTTCACATCCTTAAAAATAACATCACTCTAAAAGACAATCACATCATACATTCAATCTTGATCAGAAACATCTACACTTTGATAATTCTTGGAACCGACTCATTAAAATCAATGTAATCTTAGTCATTATTTTTTGTTTAGCAGCTGATATATTTGGGTTATTTATCAATTGCTCGATTATATCCCGGATACTCTTGTCCAGACTATTGCATGCCATAGGGGCTCTGTAGCTAAATGCTGATCAGCCAACCCAGGACCTTCTCCAAGGCACTTGATAAATAAGTGCAAGACTAGATCGTAAACTATGCTTATTATTATTATTATTATTATTTATTTCTTAGCAGACGCCCTTATCCAGGGCGACTTACAATCGTAAGCAAATACATTTCAAGTGTTACAGTACAAGTAATACAATAAGAGCAAGATAAATACAATGACTACTTCAAGCAAGTACAAGTGTGACAAAAGGTATATTTACCCGTAGCAATAATAATACACCTACAGTCGATGCCACATTCTTAAGTATAACAAATGTTTATTGTCTATTATAAGAAGAAAAATGTATTGAGAGCTTTGCTTGAAGGATGTATTGTATTTCATCGGCTCGCAAAAAACAAATAATTATTTTCAAATGGAAATAGTTCCGTTGATCAGACGTAACTCAGTTCAGATAATGTGTTGCAATTGGAAAGTTATGTAGTTCGTAGAAGTGTTCTCGTTGCAATTCTTCTGTACGGCTAGTACATGACCTTAGGCCCAGCTGCTGACTATGCTTCTGTCCGTTTCGTGGAGCAATGTGGAAACCAAGACCCAGTTTCAGATCACGGCAGTGTCGCATTTACTGTTTCAGTCTCTCATAGAGCAAAGAGCTAGAGCTCTCTTCAAAGCTGATTTCAGCCTTCTCAGAACATGATTTTAGCCATTCTTCAGAACATTGGTTCTTCCTTGCCTTCCATGAATTCAAGCACTTGACTTCAGAAACTTTTTTCAGAGCAGTTTAGCTTCCATTTCATTCCTCTGAATTCCAAGCACTCCTTACTTTCCTCTTGCCTCAGGAGCCTTGTTTCTAGTGTGTGGAGCTCATTTCTTGCCTGGAGCCCTGTTTCTCCTGTGGGGAGCTTGCGTAGTGTGGGAAGCGCGCTGTATGGGAAGCTCACCCTTTGAAAGTCACGCAGCTGCTTTTGTGATTCTCACTTCCACCCTGTGATTGGTCAGTTTGTTTATTTTGGGCTGTGCCCGAGCCCACGTGGGGTGTTTCTCATTGGTTGTTCTCATTCAGAGACGGCCCCTTGTTCTCAATTGGTCTGCTGTTTTGCCCCTGTCGGCTGTATTTATGAGATGCTGTTTTGTCAGTAGGCACAGAGAATGGCTTAGGACCACCCCTCTATATACTCCATTTCTGTTAATTTCACACACAGAATGATATTATGACCCACTCTGACGCTACAGCCTTGTCTTTCTCGGAATTGTCAGCTCTTACCGTCAAGTAAAACATTTTTTTTTGTGTTTAATATCCATTATTTTTTCATTGGAAGGCTGATTTATATGCAATGAAAGTTGATCCTTCCATTTAGATTGTAGTCCTCTCTGTATATCATAAAGGAAGTTTTTGGTTTGCATTTTTTTTTTTTATTTATACTGTTTTTTTGTATTCAGCCGATGAAGGACTTGTAGTCCGAAACGTCCTGATAATTGATTTGTAATCAATTATTCTACCTCTTTAAGTACCTGAAATATCCTTTTCTTTTTTTCTTTATATATATATATATATATATATATATATATATATATATATATATATATATATATATGCTTATGTTTCAAAGTGTATGTAATGCATATAAATTAAATATATACTGACTAATATCTTGGTTGTAAATATTTAAAAGAGGGACAATTTCATTCATTGTTACATGAACTTCTGGAGTCCCCATTGGAGATAGCACTGTCAATCATGGTATCCATCCGGGGTTTAGCTTCACAGAGTTAAGATGGGAAGAATAAAAAAAAAATAAAAAAATGATATGGATAAAGTTAGGATCCACAAGAACCACAAGATATAAGTGACCTAAGGAATTCAATTTAAATTACTCACAGAGAATGATTAAACTGACGAATCCCCACTAACTTAATCTTGGTGGTGAACAATGCATGCACAAAGAAAAATTAAAATAACTTGATAAATACTTCATCATTTTTGGGGGGTTCCTGGACGATATGGTGTTTAAACACACAGCTGTTTTTTTGTTATTTTAGAGCAAAACAAACTCTAACTAATTTGTCTAAACAATTTTTTTGACGATTCTCATGAAACTTGGACGAAACAAAATTCTCCATTATAAGGACACAGAGCATACGAAATGCCGTCCAGATCCGTTTTGAAATGGCAGAGAAAACATACCACTCAAAATCGAGTTTAAACCAGGCTCTGCCTCCTGCTCTTAGCTATAAGGGTGCTATTGTGCCGTTATAATATAATAATATACTGTAGAATCCAAATATTGTATTTTTAAAGACATTGCAGTATACAGTGTCACCTTGCTTAATGGTCACTTCAGGACATAGTCCATCAGCGATCAAGGCATTTTTACCATCCTGATTAGTACTCACTGAATCAACTTCAATATGAAGTCCACCCACTATTACAGATTACAAGCACCATCTGCATTCATGTTAAATGACCTAACTTACACGATCATCATACTGTGCACTGCTAATGAGTTTTCAAAAGGAAAAAAGAAAGAACTATGTGGATGCAATTAGCTGGGTTTGCTGAAGATGGTTCTAAAGGCTATTTGTACCTAATAAAATGTTGCTCTCTTACAGACACCAATGGACAATAAACCGGCCCATCCTTCAACGCTGTCCTTTGATCTGCAGTGCAGGTGTAACACATCTTGTAATACGACACAAACAGCTCACAAGTTACAAAGAAATATCCTGCGAGGAAAAGGAAAGATCTACACAAAGCACCACTTAGTGAAAGCAAAGTAAATGTACAAGCTTATTGTAACAGTGAGAGACATGTAGTTTTTTTTTAAGTTTCTGAATTCAACAGTGCTGATTGTATAAAGTGTTACTGAACACCCTGCAGTATTTACAAGAAACGCCATGCTTTGCTTTTGCTGTATCTATTTTTCATACCTTCTTCAATTTATTCATGTGTTTTTTCACACCTCATGGAAATACATTTCTCAGGAGTGTTTATCAGGAGAAGATCATTTCTCTTAATCATCACAGTGTATCCAGATCAGGCGCCTCTGGCAGCAAAGCTGGTGCTCTGAATGAGTGGTGAGTTGTGGGAACAGGAAATTAGCATTGTTACAAGAGGGAGCATGAACTTGATACACTGCTGGGTTATTCATAATTCACACAACAATGTCAGAGATGTATTATGATTTCCATCTTGCACACTGAACTTACAGCATAGAGCTGCAGAGTGCTGCTGACATTACAGGGTTACTGTTAGCTTCATTGATCAAACACGCTTTTATTATTTACCACAGAGATGAAAGGGCTTTTCTTTTGTTTGTGTTTTTTAAAATTGTTTTGCATAATAAAATATTTTGATCTAAGTTGTCTGATTTATTATTATTCCTACTTGTCCAGTCTTCCTATACCACTGTTTTACACCTTGTGACAGGGTATCGTCATGGCCAAGCTGTTACCAGCAGGTAGAGAGACTCAGAGTCACAGAAGCTGCAGTTTCAAGCATTAATGCACACTTTTATACAAAACAAACAAACAGTACAGAAACACATTTAACAAACAAAATGGCACAAGGGCCAAAACAAAAGTCAACACAGCGAAGCGGCAGCACATAACTCCTCCTCGATCATCAACTTTAATTCTATTATTAGCACAATTTTTATACACCTGTGGCTGGTGCCTAATTAATCATCCCACATTCCCACGTGTTTTGACAGGGAATAATTTAACCCCTCCCTGCTGAACACAACTAAGGTTCATGATCTGAATCTGTACTACTTTGAAACACCTGCAAGCTCTAAGGGCCCTACTTCAATTACAGCAGTATCATAACCTAAAATAAAGCGCTTTTGCATGTTGTGACTCTGAGTGTGGAATTTTTGCTTGTAAAAGTATGTAAATGTAAAATGCCAGCGAGAGTCCTGTATAAACTACTGAAACTAAAACTGTATCTACTGTCACTTAAATCTGTTGAATGTACAAAAATGGCCCAGTTAGTATAAAGGGTTCAGCCATGGGAAATCTACAAAAATGACAGAGTTATAAACCAAAAAGGATTAGCCCTGTAAAGATGTGCAGTAATGTAAAAAAGACACAATTAGGCAAACATACCCTCACTTGTTATTCATGACGCTACTAGTTCCTACTGTAATAACAATGAGGGCCAAGTTTGCCCCACTTGTTTCTTGTTTAAATTTTAAATTACATATCTACAGGGCTGCCCTTTATGATAACTTGGCTGTTTTTAGTACTTGTGTTGCACCTTCAGTCAGGACCAGATCAAAATGTGCTACGACTGAGTTTCAATAAACAAATAAAATGGAGCCCCCTATTTTCCTATATAATTGATTTTAATAATACACTTATTAAATATTATCTACATTCCCTCTAGAAACAAACACAGTAGCTTCTGTATAGTGCATCAATATGTTAGTTTGATATTTATTTATTTCTTTGTTTCTGAGCACTTTTTCTCCCAGGAGCCTGTCGTGTGGGGAGAGTCCTGTCCTTCCATCCGTGTGCTCATCAAACCACCTTCTTAAAAATCTTTTTAGGCCTGTGGTCCCTGTAGTATACAGCCCCTGTTAGTTAGTAAAGAAAATATTGTACTTCAAGAACTCATCTTTTCTGTTTGTTATCTTTATGTGACATAAAGAACCCTTTGCCTACGTTTGGCAGGAGCAAACCTTCATGAACGTATCTTTCTTCCTTCATTTATTTGAAAGGGGCCTGCAAGCGGGGCAGAGCAGTTATAACTATCTTATTTACCACTGGAGTTCCCCTACTCCTTACAAAACCAGTTGGTGAAGTGGTCAAAGAGTTGTTTGCCCTGGTGTTTAAGGGTGTATTTTAACCAGGTGTCTAAATCATTCACTTATTAAATAATGTCTGCATTCCCTCTAGAAACATACACAGTATCTTCTGTACAGCACATTCATTAAAAATACATACAACTAAGTATCAACTGTGTCTAAACTTGGCGAGAGTCAGAAATTAGAATTATTTTGCTCTACAGACCATTGTGGCCATATAAGATTATAGTGCTGCAATAGTTGTGGTTTCCACCTTGTTTCTATGATAAACTCTGATTTTCAACCATTAATATCTCAGTAATGGTGAGGGGTATAGTGATATCCTTTGGAACATGAACACTTTGTGACATTGTCTCTTTAAATCTTTAAATAGGATTAGCATTTTAAATGCTAAAAGGGGGTAAAACGTTAACATTTCCAATGTACAATCTGAATTAAAATGCCATCTTTCAGCAGATCTGGAGGAAAAACTTATAATAGCTACAGCTATAGTACTCAACAACGAGATAGCAGTGATTCAATCTTTTAGTGATTCAAATTTGACTGGATTTGTAGCTTTACAGTTATTTGGATTTTAATGTTGGTTTTGTGCACATTTAAGCATTTGGGAGGTGGCAGTTTTCCCCATCAGGTCTGCACAGAAAGACACACGCCCTTCATAACACAAGGCACTGTGTGAGAATACTGCCGCTTGACGGGGATATCTGTATCTGAGTTTACTGATCCTGTTTACACACCACTGCTCCCTAACCCTATAACACAAGGCATTGTGTGAGAATGCTGCCCTCTCGATGAGGATATAGGTATCTGAGTTTACTGATCCTGTTTACACACTGTTGCTGCCTAACCCTAACCCTATAACACAAGGTACTGTGTGAGAATGCTGCCGCTCCATGGTGGATATCACCTCTCTGTGGTTGACCTCCTGGAACTCATTCCGGCCGCAGGCCTCCGGTGCAGACTTCCATCACTATTAATTTCTAGAGCTGTGCTGATACTCCTACTCGGAATTGCTTTTAAGAAGTATTTATCAGCAGGTATTCAATAAACCCATTCATTAACGTGTTGATTTCAAAACAAGAAAACCTGCCCTTCGCACGCGTTTATAATTGGGTACCAATCAATGAGAATTAACTTCTGCATTGCGTGTTTTAAAAGCTGATTGGAAGATTATTTTCCTCTCATCCGAGACCCTGACATTTGTACTGCCGTACCTGCGCACCAAGAGTGTAAACTGATGCCACTTCAAAACCGTCTTCAATTACCAGTGTATATGATGTGCTAGATATTGTGTATCTGAGTTTACTGATCCTGTTTACACACCGTTGCTGCTCGTCATCTTTCTTTTTTTAATTATTTTTCTATAAATAACATGACCAGTATTAAACTACTAACATTAATTAATTCAACACTCATAGATATGTTAATACATTTAAGAAAACTCCTTCACTCCCACCCGATACAGCCTAAAGAAACAATGTTGAAATAAAAAGTCAAATATAAACACATTTAAATTACAACATAGTTCCTGCCACACAGCAGCTTGTGTTAAGCGCAACCACACTCACATTGTGTTAACCCAGGCCTAGAGATTGTTATACATGGATTGCCACATGTGTGGGCTACAGGGTGTGCATGAACAATATTTTTAGTTGCAGTGTTTAGATGACACCAGAGAATGTGAAAGGCTCAAACTATTTGTTTATCACTCTTGATCTTTTGTTGCCACATTGGTATTCGTCTGATTATGCCAGAAATATACATGCGTAACGGAAACACGCATTTCTATTGCGACAAGTTTCCATTGCTGTATTATAACCTCATAGTGTGCACTGTTACATTTGTGTTACAGATTGAGGAGCTGTACAGTGTTAGTTTCAGAGATTAAGTGAACAACGTTCTAATATGCCTTGGAATGTGAAATTAATCATGATACGTAAGTTTTATATCTTTCATACATTTTTTTTTTATGTGAGTACATTTGAAATGCTGTTTCTTATTTGTAAAATGATTAATTTGTTTTTCAGTTTTTGCACTTGGAGACATGCTGCTGGTTTTGACAGGTATGTGTGTCTCTGTCACGCTGACATAATAAGATGATTTAATGTTTGATTACATTAGAAATTAATAACATTCACGGTGAAATTCACAAAAACATTTTCTCCAAATTATCTTTATCACCATTATTCTTGAAGGAATAAATGCACACAATGAAGTTTCTCACAATGAAGTTACTCAACCTGAAATAAACAGGCATTGGATCCTTAGGTATTCTTATGTTGTTTATTTCTAGTTTTCTCACATTAATGGGTGTCTTTCTCTTTTCTGAAAGAAGTAGTGCAGATGATAGTTTGGAGTACAGGCTTTGTAAATTGCACCCTTGTGTTTTTCTATCAAATAACATTACTATTCTGAAATGCATTAACAAGAGCCAATTTCAAATAACTGTACACAATAAACATGTGTTTATGAAATGAATGAAAAATGTATTAACATTTACAAAGATGGCTTTTTTCTTGTATTGTTAAACTGATAAATCTGTTTTCAGTGGCCCTAGTTTTAAACAGTTTTGAAAAGTAACCGATTTATTCAAACTTTATCTTGGATTAATGTAACGCATATATACCTCAGGGCACATTTTAAAGCAGTTTCAGCAACTGCATTGGTCAACACTACAGCAGCACAACACATTCATCTGAAGAGCTGTCAAACATTTCATGTCGGTTCATTTCAATTGTTCTGAAGTCCTCGACATCTTTACCATTCTTTACACTTCTTACATAATATCCATAGCATAAACACACATGACCATCACCACACGTAACCAGAACACAAAAGAGTAAAAAAAGCAATCTTACATTTTACTGACAAATTGTATAATGCCTTTATTGAAACAGCTATGACTGAGAATCATGAGCTGAGAATCATTAAGGAAAAAGGGGCAACGGTCACAATATATTGGATTTAGTATTAACAAACATTAAAACACATGTGTTAACATGTTAATATGCTAGCAGTTATCACTTTATTAACTAAGAAAGTTACCTTTCTTTATCCAACTATGCTGTTACACACACTGTGACAGTTTTTGAAAACACGTTTTCTAAAAAGTGTAATATTGTTATTAGATTAAATGTTCCCAATCACATGAACACAGAAAAGTGGTGTTTTCAAAGAACAAATGGTCTTATTTAATATTCTTAAAACAGCATGTTTCAAACACATTTATATGCACTGAACGTCCAATGTCTATAAATACTTACTTCAATAAATTTTCATATGTCGGTATGTTATTATTTTCTTATCAGATTGTTCTCTCTCGTGTTATTATTTAAAAATTGTTTAATACATTTTTACAGAGCCACTTCGTACAGCAAAGATTCAAATTGGGAAACCAACTGCAATGGAAGGGGAGAAGGTTGAATTCAAATGTGTAATATCAGCTGTGTACAGAGAACAATCAAACAGCAAGGAGAATTGGTTCCATCTGTATAAAAACAGAGAGAAGATCAGCTCACTGCCAGAGCCCGGGGGAATGGCAGCTGTCACATTTATAAAACAAGACATCAGAAAGAATGACGCTGGAAACTATACCTGCATGTATGGAAATAAGAATCCAGGAGATGTGAAAAACATCAGCCATGGCTCTTCAGTTTATCTGAATGTACAAGGTAAGTACAGCACCAAACAATGAGGAAACACCTGAATGAAACTTTTCTGTGAAAGAAATCAATTGATAGTAATATAGCAAATAACAAAAACATTTGAAAATACTTGACTTTGTTCTTTAAGAGGTTAATTACTTTGTAAATATATTTTTATTACAACTGCTTTTAGATTCTAAATTATTCAGCTTATATTTTTTTAACAAATGTGTAGCATATATAAATAATAGACTTCTCCTTCAGTCAATTGGTGATAAAAAAAGTCTTGAAATTATATTAAAAATATTTAAAATACATTTCCCATACATTAGACTGACTAATCCGAACCATGCTCTGGTAAATGCTTGCTGATAACAGCTGAAGAGAGTTCAATATTATAATTATGTGAGAATGTATAAAATAGCTGTCTCTGTTTTATTGAAATGGTTCTGATTTATCATCCACTATAACAAAAAATATCAAAAATAAGACTAGATAAGGTGTTTTTAATATGGAGCAGATTACGATTAAACCACTAATCTGAACAGAGTTTGGATTAAGACTGTGCTGTTTGTTGTTTCATATTTTTAGGTACATTCTGAAGGCATATTTTTAACAAGTTAAACTGTATTTTCAGAGTCAAGCTTTCAGCTCACACTTCAGCTAGACAAACACAACCCAATGGAAGGAATGGACGTATCATTTAAATGTATGATACCAGCTGAATTTAGAGATGCAGCAGGAAAAGAGGATTTTTTCCATCTATATAAAAATGGAAGCCTTGTCGATTCACAGCCCGATCCCAAAGCCTTACCAGGTGTTGAGTTTTCCATAAAAAATGTTAAGAGGAGTGATACTGGAAACTACACCTGTGTGTATGGAAAAGAGAAGCTTGTAAACTCAGCAAACAGCAAACGCAGTCGCCCAGTCTACCTTCATGTGACAGGTAAGGACTGAGCTGAATACTTTGTGTCACAGTGGAGCCGATTCAATTGATCTAAACTGTGACACATACAGCCTCCATGTTTTAATCATCAGATGAGGGGACTTTGTGAAAACCAACATCTGTAAAGGTGTTTGTGAAGTTTCTTTACAGTATTGTGAGTAAGATGAAACTAACACCACATGTCCCAGGTGGGGCTATACTACAATGGTAAAGATTAAAATACAATTTAAAAAATCCATTTGGGCATCTGGTATAGTAAAATACATATAGTAAAATACTGTGTGCTTCTAACGTTTGCTGTTTATATTCCCACAGAATATATGACAACTCCATCCCAACAGAAACTGACAGGCAAGTCTCTGTTTGTTTTGTTTTCAATTCAGTTTTCCGATTTAAATTAACGGTTTTGACAAAATAGTTAAACTGTGTCTATTTCACGATTAAAATGATTGACTTGGAGTTACCCATCATTGCATACAGTAGGGGTAGTTTCTTCAAATGAAACCATTCTGACAGGACTCACCATGAAGTACAGTACGCTAATATTAACCCCAGTAGAGCTGACCTATAATCTGAACCATACTCTTACAGAATGAAATACAATTATAAAAACAAAACAAAGACTGGGCTGGCATTATTTGTATGGAACAAGTTATGATGCAAACAGAGGAAATAACTAATGTAAACAGTCCCTTCTGCAGGCAAATATTTTTCGGGACCGTTCAAATACAGTCCAAGGATCACAGGTTGGCAATACTATGCCCTCCTAGAGGAAATTCAATCAGCCATGCCTTTGACGTTAAAGCCAAATATGTTTATTTGAAGGAGTGGTGACAGGATTAGATGGAAGTAGATAAAACTCTGGACAGGAGAACAGCCGTGGATCCAAATACTGCCACTCAAAATGACTTCCTCTGATGTTTCCCCCAGAGTGATTAATTGAAACTCTTTTTAACATGACTACAGATAATCAGTGGAATGAGGTCTGCACAACATCAGCTTTATACATTGTAGGAGCAGTATTTAGATCTCCCACTATCCACATCATTACAAAGAACACATTATCAAATTAATGTTGGTCTGAATTATTAAAATTATTAAACAGCTGGCCACCTTTTTAGCACAAGGTTGATACTTTTCTACACGTTGTTTATGTTCCCACAGGAGATATGACAACTCCAACCACATCTATCAAGACCCAACAGACAGGTGGGACAAGTGTGAATAACTGTTTTCTATCAATACACTTATCACTTATTTTAAAGTAGTCCAAGTTTTAGAAAGAAAAGTAGGTTCTTAAGTTGATAATCAAGGCAGTAAATAACTAATATATCAGACTGTATAACTGAATAAGAATGATCACAGATCTGATTATTGCTGGTGCACACAGATAATTCCATTCCAGATTAAACCAACTATAAAAGTGTACATATAGAGGAGAAGCTCAGGTGGGTCTATCTTGGCTCACAGTAAAACTTCATAATCCCGGTCTTGTGTTCCCACACAGCCTGTATAACCAACCACTGGTTCTGTTTTCTCTTCAATTCAGAGTCGTACGGGCTGGGGAATGACATCAGAATCTTCCTATCCCTGGGGATCTTTCTTGTGCTCTCAGTTATTGTGGGGGATGACTTCAGTAGCAGACAGAGGAAGCACCATGGGGAAGGTAAGGAAGCTTCCCTGATGGATTAAATATAACTGTCTTATTGACCATGTGTTGCTCATATATACACACAGCATGAAGTCATATAATACAGTGTAGTGTATAAATGTATACTAGGGTTGTCAAGCGTTTTAAAAAATGTGATTAATCTCGCAATTAAAAATTGTAATATTGGTTTTAATCACATATTTCATTGATACAATTACTGCATCTATCTCATTCAGGTTTGTTTTATTACTGATGCTATTATTATTATTATTATTATTATTATTATTATTATTATTATTATTATTATTATTACCTCTGGAGCCAAGGCATTTAGTTATAATGCCCCTCGTCTTGGAACTTTCTCCCGATTCATAGCAGGTATGCAAGCACAATTGTGTCTTTTAAATCATGTTTGAAAAAGTATTTGTTTGGGTCTGTTTATTTGCAGCTGGATTATATATTAGACACAGGCTTTTTATATTTAATTTGTAAGGCGCCCTGGAATGCTTGCATTTAGAGCACTAGTATATCAGTGAAATGTGCACTGCCGTTTATTATTATTATCATCATCCAAAAAACAACCCAGCATAAAAATACAAGTTGTCCTATTTCTAGATTAATAGTTATTATAGTCTTTATAGTTTATTTATTTAAACAGAATTACACAAAAACTCCAGCATTGTTGTTAAATTGTTTGAACCAACTGCTAAATCACAATGGAGTCAGTTTATTACTCACCTTAATGTATTTCAATATATTTTGTTTTTCATTGCCTTTTTTTAAACTATTCTCTTATTAGTAAATTAAAATTGTCTAAATAAAGCAAAGCATTCATTGAGTAATGGTTATATATTCTCCTTAATTGTAGATACTATTATATATTGGTTATATTATCATACTTCGCTTGCTTTGTGGGCTTGCAGCGATCCTGGATTTCTAAAAGTGTACACGGTGGAAACTGACAGATGATAGATGGCGCCTACCTTCGCGATACTGAAACTCAATTTGACGGTAGATACGTCAGAAAGACTTTTTAAAACAAACGTCTTTCAATGCAAATGCAGACTGCACACATTGCGCCGCATGTACGCGAGTATATTAAAATGGTGGCACAGGGAATGAATTACAGTGTGCTAAGAGGCTCAAGACAGAGGAGTGTGATTAACACACTTAAAATAAAAATCTCCAAAGAAATTAATGTGTTGCTAGAGAGAGCAAGAGGAAGGATACTTAATCGTCCATGGTATACATATATTACATGTGTAAGGATTATGGAAGCCATTATAATCATTTTACTTTTAATTAATCCATGTTAATGATACTTGTTAACAGTGAGTAACGTCAATCAAACATATTTATTAAACTCACATTATTCAAGGATTAGCAAGGATTATTAGTATTATAGAAATACGCAGGGTGGTATTTTTGCTGTGTTTTAAGGCGGATTCTTCAAAAACAATACTCTGTACAGTCATCCTAAAAGTTATAGACACTGCCGACCCAGGGGACTTTTTTGACCTGAAAAAAGAAACAAGGACCAGGGGGTCACAAATGGAGATTAGATAAAGAGGCAGTCAGAACAGAAAATAGGAGGCAATTTTTTTACATAGAGAATTGTGAGGGTCTGGAACCAATTCCCCAGTAATGTTGTTGAAGCTGACACCCTGAGATCCTTCAAGAAGCTGCTTGATGAAATTCTGGGATCAATAAGCTACTAACAACCAAACAAGCAAGATGGGCTGAATGGCCTCCTCTCATTTATAAACTTTCTTATTTTCTTATGTCCGATACATTTCAATTGTTTAAAAAAAAAAATCATATGTCTTGTTTTTGACCTAACTAAACTTATCTTTGTACCCCTAACTAAATCAGGACAGCTATGCTGTTTCCCTGTAAGGTTCTTCCTCTGCTCCACAATTACTTCTTCTCACTGCGTAGTCCAGTCCATAGTTAGGGGCGTAGCTAGAAATAGATTTTTACTCAGGCATATCCTGTTCATGAAGCCTGGAGACTATTAATGCAAATATAACAGCAAAGCATTGTTAGTCGCTAACTCTTTTTCCCAGTGACTCACCGTGGATGATGTTTAAAATTTCATGATGCATATTTTTTATTTTTTTATTTTTTTATTTAAACAAATCTCCCAGCAAAAACCACACCAACATAACATTACTCTATTCACACTGTTAGAAATATGTGACATTAAAAGGCCAAGAAGAATAGAACTTTTAAATCTGAATCAGTAGATGGGTTTATACCTTCATTGAGACATGCGTTTGGTTCACTGCTACTGAAGTTAATGCTGAGACTGGTGACACTGATGCTACAACTGGAACTGGTAAGACTGGTGCGGCTACTGCTGGGACTGGTGCTGATACTGCTGGGACTAGTGCTGCTACTGCTGGGACTGGTAAGACTGGTGCTGCTACTTCTGGAACTGGTGCTGACACTGCTGGGACAAGTGCTGTTACTGCTGAGACTGGCAAGACTGGTGCTGACACACCTGTGACTGATAAGACTGGTGCTGCTACTTCTGGAACTGGTGCTGACACTGCTGGGACTAGTGCTGTTACTGCTGGGACTGGCAAGACTGGTGCTGACACTCCTGGGACTGGCAAGACTGGTGCTGACACTCCTGGGACACCAATTTATGAAAACGTATCACAGCTAAACATCACATTGCACAGGACTGTCAGCAGAAAAACAATATTAATGTAAGAAATGCAATCACTAAACATTCTTACCCAGAGATGGCTTCTTCTGAAAGAAATGCATTACAGATTGGTTTCTTCGTTTCATCTTTGAGCATGTACAGTACCGAACCGTCCACTAAATAATATATGGGACCAGGGGCTGGTTGCACTGACGAGAACAAAAAATGAGATTGGATCCGAATTAACTGGACACGGATCATAAACAGATGTTGGATCCAATTCTGGAGGTACACGCAGCGTAACTAGGGAAACTGACCAATGAGAACGAGAAGCGAACATGTCTGTTTGGCGCGAAGTTTCAATACCCTGGCTGTCAAATTTATATACAGCCTAAGATCACAATAACGTTAGGAAGAAATGGCAAATAAAAAATAACAACAATATGAAAACATGTCGATTATATGCCACTCAAATGTAAGTGGGCACATTATTTAAAAAAATGTATATGTATATTTAGATATATTTTTGAACTTTTTTTTTTTTTTTAATGTACCTAGCTGATTTTTACTGAGGTGGCCGCCTCGGCTGCCTCAATGTACGCTACACCCCTGGTAGTCCGTAAGATTTCTTCCTTTGTTCCACAATTACTTCATCTCACTCTGTAGTCCTGTTTGCACCTCTCCTCTTAGACCAAGAGCTGCAACGTCACAGACCTGTTATACTCCACTTGTAATTGCTTAACACATTTAATTTGATTCCCATCACCTGGATGCCTTGTAATAGTGCTAACCCAGGTGATGCTCTGATTTCTGCAGACCGATGACCTCTAGTGGTCAGAACGCTGGTACTGCAGTCTATTTTACAACTTCTTTTATACAAGTCCTGTCAAGGGGAATAATGCTTTACTGTGCCATAAACTAACATACTTCCCTTCAGTTACTTTGCCACAGCAGTTACTTCAGTTATACCTCAAGGCATGATATAAGGTTCAGTGTAGGTGTGAGATATCTTCCTGAACTGGGGGTTATTCTTTCAGGAGCAGGAGTGCTGTAATATATCAAATAACAGATGTGCTGCAGTGCAGTTCATCTCTGGGTTCTGGGGCATTTCATAACCCACTGGAGCTTCAGTCTCGCGGTTTACGATGTCATAGAACCCCTTAATTAAATATTTTCTCATAATGCACTTCAGCCAGGTCTGTTACTTTTTATACTACATATGTGATGAAATATGTATTATATGTAATATATTTGGTGATCCAAAATATATAGTAATATACTGAAGAATCCATATATTACACTGTATTTTTAAACATATTGCAATATACAGTGGGACCTTGATTAATGGCCACTTCAGTACAAAGTCCATCAGCGATCAAGGCATTTTTGCCATCCTGATTTGTACTCATTGAATCAACCTTCAATATGAATTCCACCCCACTATTACAGATTACGAGCACCATCTGCATTCCCAAACACATCAAAACTACACGACATGACCTCACTTATACGATCAACATGCTGTGCACTGCCAATGAGTTTTTAAAAGGAAAAAGAAAGAACTATGTGGATGCAATTAGCTGGGTTTGCTGAAGATGGTTCTAAAGGCTATTTGTACCTAATAAAATGTTGCTCTCTTACAGACACCAATGGACAATAAACTGGCCCATCCTTCAACGCTGTCCTTCGATCTGCAGTGCAGGTGTAACATGTCTTGTAATACGACACAAACAGCTCACAAGTTCCAAAGAAATATCCTGTGAGGAAAAGGAGAGATCTACAAAAAGCACCACTTAGTGAAAGCAAAGTAAAAGTGTTGCTATCTTGGGTTCTCTGATAATATGTTGTGACGGGGAGCCCCACCCCTATGTATATTTGTGTGCTATTTTTTATGATTTATTTGTATTATGATTTCTATTATATATGACGTCGAAAAGCCATGTTTTGTATTGTTTGGAGGACGACCGTCCGCCATTTCTTGTTTCTGTTTTTAAATGCCTCATGGGAATGCGTGACTATCAGCTACTGATTATTTAACTGGCTGACAGTCACACAGACTTAATAAACTCATGCAGACTCTGGCCGAGGGGTAATAAGATCATTAATAGCTAGTTAACCCCTCGGCCAGAATGTAAAAGACGTGCAGTTTGGCTGCACACAGAGAAGTGTGTTCGTGAGTGGAGAACGGGTGTGGAGTAATAATAATAATAATAGTAAAAAGATAACAACTAGCATACTACTTGTTACTATGTATTGTTTGTTTGGCCAACGTGCCCTTTTGTTTTGAAAGTGTTTTGTGTTTGTTAAAATCTTTTATTTGTATTAAATAAAACACTGAGCGCTGTAGCGTGTCAGTTTGACCTGCCATTACCTGTCTGTTGTGGTTTCTGAATTGCTGTGTGTGTAAGCCTCTATGTTTTCCTATTACTGCCTTTGCAATTAGAGGAAAAAAAGCAGTACACTTTTATTCCTGCCTAACACACCGCAGCTCCTTGAGCCTGTGTTCCACTCTGGCATACGCTATGCACTGCCACGTTGTGTGACTCCACGCGGTCCACAACCAGGTTATCGCCGCTCCGCACTTTGGTGCAGCACCGTGCGCTCACCTGTACTGCTCTCCTGATTGCCTACCGCAGCCACTCGAGCCTGTGTATCCACCCCGGTGTATGCTATGCGCTACCCTGGGTTGTGTTGACTTCATGCAGTTAAGGCTCCGCGCCTCTCAGTGCTTCAGTGCCCTCGGTGTTTAGATGCTCCATGCCTCGGTGCTTCGCACCACAGCATGTCAATAACACCTGCACTCGGTGCCCCGATCCTTCAGTGCACCAGTACTGTATTCTACCTCACCCCTGGTGCCTGAGTGCTTCAATACACAGGTCTACACCCTCCGGTGTTTAAACAACGCCCTTGGTGCTGTGCAGACATCAAGCATGGCTAAAGTCCACGCTTGCACGTCCTGCACAACGTCCCCTGCTAGCACGGCTGAGCCGACGCGGCGCTGGGGAGCCCTAGCCAGGCAGCAAGCTCAAGCCCTTGCTTTGATAATGCTGGCCCCGGAGCTGACCCCTCCTGCACCGGTGGTTCCCCCGGATGTTACAGAACCGGATGTCAGCATTGCTGAGGAGGACCATGATGCTATTCTATCGTGGCCTCATGGGACGGTGGCTCCTTCCTTCAAAAGCAGCCCCTACCTCCCCTGACCATTTCTTGGACCAGCGGTTGAGGAACTGCCGCAGCGCTCTTACAAAGAATGCAAGGCGCCTCGCAGGTAGCCTCAATGCTCCCCTCCTGTACTCTGGTACGGAGAGAACGAGACGCTGGTGTCCACCGTACTCACCAGGCTGTCCGCCGGGTGAATGGTTTATCACACTGGACCAAAAGAATGCAGATTCTACGTTCCTATTCATCCAGCACACAGGAAGTATCTCCGTTTCGCCTTTCAGGGAGCGTCTTTGAGTTTTCCGTGCTGTGATTCGGCCTCCTTAGCCCCTCGCATGTTTTTAAAGTGCATGCATGCCATCCTAGCTCCCTTGCGGCTGCAAGTTATCAGGGTTATGAACTACCTGGATGACTGGTTAATCTGCCCCAGTCGCAAGAAGGAGCAGTGGCCCACCAGCGATTTGTGATGAAACATCTGTTGAGGCTGGGTCTCACCCTCAACGATGCCAGAGCCAATTTATACTGGTGTAAAGTACGGTCTATCCAGTCTCCGCTGATTCCAGTACGATGCAAGCCTACCTGTCGGATGACAGAGTAGCTGCCATTTGCAACTGTCTGGCCCTGTTCAACAAGGGTTCACAGAACAATTGGTGTTGTGTTAAAACTATTGGGTCTGATGGTCGCGCTTCATCACCCACCCAACATCCAAGTGTGGCTCAGTGCCTTCGGCTACATCCCAAGAGCGACAGACACCGCCGGTTGACCGTGTCTCGCCTATGCTGGGAAGCTCTACGCTGGTGCGAAGGCGTAAGGATAGGAGTGATATACAACCGTCAATTGGTTATGACAGACACACCCAACTCTGGTTGGGGGGGCGGTCTTGGCAGGCAGAGGAGTTCGCGGATCCTGGTCGGATCACTGGACATTCCTGCACATAAATGTGTGGGAGCTGAGAGCAGCCCACGAATGGGCCAGAGTGTTTTTTTTACCACCTATACCGCTGCTCCCGGCCTTTCTCGAAAAGTTCCGGCTAGAGGAAGCGTCAGTTCTCCTAGTGGCCCAACAATTGGCCCAAGAGAATCTTCAGAGGTCCCTCAATGTCTTATATTTGTACTGTGGCTAGCTGGGCTATGCCACATACTTTCTCCAGGTACTACCGTCTTAATATGTTAGACCCTGCCTTGCCTTCTGTAAGCACAAGGGTCCTTGAGGGTGTAAGTTCACACCGCTAACCTCTGGGTAGGACAGTGCTTGTGCGTCCCTCATATGCTGCCGTTCCTTCTCCCTCTCAACGGCTCTGGTATACATTATCCCATACGTAATGTCATTGGTGATCATCTTCGAATTGAAAGGGAACGTTAGGTTAATTACCATAACCCTGGTTCCCTGAAAGAGAAGACGACAACCAACCACGAGGTCGCATCGGTCACCCTCACAGGTTCGATGGAAAAAGAGAAATGGCTTCATTTGGATGACAGTTTTATCCTCTCGGTGGGCGGGACCGAGTGCATCATCCCAGGAAGGGCCTATCGGCAACTCTGGCATAGAGAGCTCAGCAATACCTACCCAATGGGCAGGCATATCCCATACGTAATGTCATTGCTGGCCGTCTTCTCTTTCAGGGAACCAGGGTCACGGAAGTAACCTAACGTTTTTCACCTTCAGAATTGTTTAGCCTCACGTACCACACAAAGACACTGAGGTTCATGATCTGAATCTTTACTACTTTGACACACCTGCAATCAATGAAGTCAGAGACTCCTATATAAACTGCTGGAACTCAAACTAGATCCAGCCATATACATATGAGATATCTACAAAAGAGGTCAAGTTATACAGCAAAAAGGGTTAGCCCTGTAAAGATGTGCAGTAATGTAAAAAAGACACAATTAGGCAAACATACCCTCACTTGTTATTCATGATGCTACTAGTTCATACTGTAATAGAAAGGAGTGCCAAGTTTGCCCCAATTGTTTATTGTTTAACTTTTTAATTACATATCCAAGGGGGTAAAATAGTAATCCGAGTAATCCATTAGGGAGTTAACCACTCCCTCATCCACGCACATGGAATAGGGAGTGGTTAACATGTAGAAAACAGAAAGTACTGATTAGAGGAGAAACCTCAAAATGGAGCGAGGTAACCAGTGGTGTACCACAGGGATAATTATTAGGTACTCTGCTATTCCTAATCTACATTAATGATTTATATTCTGGTATAGTAAGCAAACTTGTTTAATTTGCAGACGACACAAAAATAGGAGGAGTGGCAAACACTGTTGCAGCAGCAAAGGTCATTCAAAATGATCTAAACATCATTCAGAACTGGGCAGACACATGGCAAATGACATTTAATAGAGAAAAGTGTAAAGTACTGCACGCAGGCAATAAAAATGTGCATTATAAATATCATATGGGAGATACTGAAATTGAAGAAGGAATCTATGAAAAAGACCTAAGAGTTTATGTTGACTTGGAAATGTCTTCATCTAGACAATGTGGAGAAGCTGTAAGAAAGGCCAACAAGATGCTTGGATATATTGTGAAAAGTGTTGAATTTAAATCAAGGGAAGTAATGTTAAAACTTTACAATACATTAGTAAGCCCTCTGGTCACCTTGTTACAAAAAGGATATTGCTGCTCTAGACAGAGTGCAAAGAAGAGCAACCAGAATTATCTAAAACACATTTTGTATGCAGACAGGCTAAAATAATTGAATCTATTCAGTCTTGAACAAAGAAGACTACACAGTGATCTGATTCAAGCATTCAAAATTCTAAAAGGTATTGACAATGTCGACCCAGGGACTTTTTCGACCTGAAAAAAGAAACAAGGACCAGGGGTCACAAATGGAGATTAGATAAACGGGCATTCAGAACAGAAAATAGGAGGCACTTTTTCACACAGAGAATTGTGAGGGTCTGGAGCCAACTCCCCAGTAATGCTGTTAAAGCTGACACCCTGGGATCCTTCAAGAAGCTGCTAGATGAGATTCTGGTTCCAATAAGCTACTAACAACCAAATGAGCAAGATGGGCTGAATGGCCTCCACTTATTTGAAAACGTTCTTATGTTCTTATGTTCTTAAAACTATCATCCAAAGGAAGTCATTTCTCTTTTTCCATCAAACCCATGAGGGCGCCCGATACGACCTTGCTGTTGGTGGTCGTCTTCTCTGATGTGAAATGAGTTGCAAGCTACAAAACAGGATTATCAATGTAAATAAATTTGGACTGTCCACAATGGCTTTCTATTCAACTGAGAAATCAGAAAATGATAAATATACTACAAATAGGCGAGAATAACCTGAGGCTGATGAAAAACCCTTCCTAACCAACCACTAACTGGCTATTCCGAGCAATAAAGGGGTGAATTATTAGAAAACAGCCCACAATACTGGATTCCGAAGTTGCATAATGAAGGAAAGTGACATATTTAATACAGCTAAGAGAGAATAACACAATACTGTTAAAAACACTGTCGGAACCGTCCTTTTAATACCTGGTTGTTCAGAATAACCATTAAACTGTGAAGTGTGACTTAGACAAAACATTAGAGATGTCGATCTGTTCAAAAAGATCAATTACATGGGTTTTTCTTTTTGGTGTATTTGTTTTGCTTTCAACTTATTTTCATTAATATTGCTCTTTGCTCCTGTTTGGCAGAGCAAAAGGTAATTAAAGGGACATGTCCCTCATTACCATAGGAATGAATACTTGGATATTTGATTTTGTGCTCTGGAGCAAAACCAGTCTGGGATCAAATTACATTTTTGCACAAGAGAAAGCGGGGAACATATTAGTGTACAAAAAATGGAGCAAAATTTTGGAAGATTATTTTCCTCTGATCCGGGACGCTGACATTTTTACTGCTGTACTGGCGAACCAAGAGTGTAAACTGACGCCACATCAAAACCACCTTCAATTATCAGCATATATGATGTGCTAGATATTGTGTATCTGAGTTTACTGATCCTGTTACACAACGCTGCTGCCTGTTATCTTTATTTATTAATATTTTTTATTAATTTTCAATAGATAACATGACATCATGTGACAGAGAAAGAATGAATCTTGGTTATAAATCTCCCTCCCGACCTGTGAGGGCGCTGTGTAAAGGGAACAGTGTGCCCCGGACTGGAAGGTTTGGCAATTCATTCCAGGGAAAGGTGGAAGTCCGCCATCTAGAAAGGGGGCGGAGCCACAGTACACCAAGTCATCGCCCCAGACGGGAGGAAAAGCGATTGCACTCGCTAACCAAGGGGGCGTGGCTGAATGTACAAAAGGGGATGTGGTCAAGCGAACTGTTCCTTTGTTATGGTTGCGAGAGAACCGCTGAAGGACCGTAGAGTAGCCGTGAGTGTTTTGTGTTTGTTTGTTTGCCATTCTAATTGTACACGAACTCGGACAGCACTGCACTACTGTTCACTAATAAATTGTATTTCACCACTTGCACCAAAGCACTCACTCTGGACTTGTGATCATGTTTGTGTTCTGTGTCTGTTTATACCCTGTTTATTATTTCGGGAACTGTACCCTGTGGGTTAAACTGTGCAATACACATTTCTATTGCGCATGAGTTTCCATTACTGTATTATAATACACACTGCTGTGTATTGCCAGGGATATTATTTACGGTCGCCAAACGACCTGGATTATAAAAACAAATAAAGAGTTGTTTGGACCAGGAACTTTGTTGTTTGTCATCTGTTTACACATTGCATCACCTCTACACCTGCGCACTGCAAACCACTTTGCCACACATCAATATTAAACTACTAACAATAATTGATTCACAAAAACATTCATAAATATGTTAATACATTTAAGAAAAGTCCCACACCCCACCCAATACAGCTTTATAATAAATTATGTTGAAATAGAAATAGTCAAATATAAACAGTTCCCGCCACGGAACACCTTGTGTTAAGAACCACTCACATGCTGTTAATCCAGGCCTAGAAATTGATATACATTGATTGCCACATGTGTGGGCTTACAGTGTGTGCAGTACAATAGTTGCATAATGGAAACACACAGTTCTAGTGCGCATGAGTTTCCATTACTGTATTATAATCTCATAGTATGCACTGTTACATTTAGTTGTGTTACAGATTGAGGAACTGTTCAGTGTTAGTTTCAGAGATTAGTTCAACAGCATTCTAATATGCCTTGTAAAGTGAAATTAATCATGATATGTAAGTATTACGTCTTTGATCATTTTTTATGTGAGTACATTTGAAATGTTGTGTTTCTTATTTGTAAAATGATTCATTTGTTTTTCAGTTTTTGCACTTGGAGACGTGCTGCTGGTTTTGACAGGTATGTGTGTCTCTGACACGTTCACATAAGATACAATGATTTAATGCTTGATTACAGATTACAGTGATTAATGATTAATGCTTGATTACATTAGAAATACATAACATTTAGAGTGAACTTCACAAAGATATTTACTCTGAAGTGTCTTCAGCACCATTATTCCTGTTAGAATAAACACACACACAATGAAGTTACTCAACCTGAAATAAACAACTCAGGAATTTAATTCTTAGGTGTTCTTATGATGTTTATTTCTAGTTTTCTAACATTAATGGGTGTCTTTCTCATTTCAGAAAGAAGTGCAAATGATAGTTAGGATAGTAAAGGTCTTTGTAGATTTCACCCTTGTGTTTTTCTACCAAATAACATCACTGTTATTATTCCAAAATGCTTGAGCTAGAGCCAATTTCAAATTACTACATGCAATAAACATATGTTTATAAAATTACTGATAAATGTATTAACATTTGTGATGGCAGCTTTTTTCTTGTATTGTCAAACTGATAAATCTGTTTTTAAGTGGCTCTAGTTTTAACCATGTTCATAAATTAAGACATTTAATTCAAACTTTGTCTTGTAGTGAAGTCCTCAACATCTTCACTTATTTACACTTCTTACATAACATCGATAACACAAATTCACATAACCATAACCACACATAACCATAACAAAAAACAGTAAAAAAAAAAAAAAACTTTCTCCTGGTTACATTTTACTGATAACATTTATGAACACAAAAAAGGGTATTTTCTGTAAAGAAATACTCTTACTGAATTTTCTGAAAACTGCAAGTTTCAAACAGATTGGTATGCACGGAATGTCCAGTGTCTATAAGAAGTTCAATCTCACTTCAATAAGTGTCCATATGCCCATGTTCTTATTTGCTTAACAGATTGTTCTCTATCCTGGTATTTTTTACTTTGTTTAAATACATTTTTACAGAGCCACTTCGTACAGCAATGATTCAGATTGGGAAAACACCTGGAGTGGAAGGGGAGAAGGTTGAATTCAAATGTGTAATATCAGCTGTGCACAGAGAACAAGCAAAGAACAAGAATTGGTTCCATTTGTATAAAAACAGAGAGAAGATCAGCTCACTGCCGGATTCGGGAGCAATAGGAGCTGTCACATTTATAAAACAAGACATCAGAAAAAATGATGCTGGAAAATATACCTGCATGTATGGAAATGAGAATCCAGGAGATGTGAAAAACATCAGCCACGGGTCTTCAGTTTATCTCAGTGTACAAGGTAAGCACAGCAGCAAACAATGGTGAAACAGCTGAATGTAACTTTTCTGTGAAGGAAATTAATTGATAGTAATATAGCAAATAACAAAACCACATTTGAAAATGCTTGGCTTTGTTCTTTAAGAGGTTAATTACTTTTTAAATACATTTTTATTTATAACTGCTTTTAGATCCTAAATCATTCAACTGATGTTATTTTCCAGATTTTAAATGAGTCTTGAAATTGTATTCACATTTTTTATACTAAATTTCCCATACACTAGACTCACTAATACAAACTATGCTATGGTCATTAAGTGCTTGCTGATATCGGCTGAAGAAAGTTACATTTTATAATTGTGTGAGAATATATAAAATAGCTGTCTCTGAATGTTTTATTAAAATGGTTATTACTGAATTTTCATTTAATATAACTTAGAAAATATTAAACATAAGACTAGAGAAGGTGTTTCTAATATGGTACAGATTATGATCAAGCCACTAATCTGAACAGGGTTTGGATTAGTAAGAGTCTACTGTTTGTTATTTTTAGATACACTCACACTTCAGCTAGACAAACAGAGTGCAGTTGAAGGAATGGATGTATCATTTAAATGTATGATGCCAGCTGAACTCAGAGAAGCAACAGGAAAAGAGAACTTTTTCCATCTATATAAAAATGGAAGCCTTGTCGATTCACAACCCGATCCCAAAGGCTTACCAGGTGTTGAGTTTTCCATAAAAAATGTTAAGAGGAATGATACTGGAAACTACACCTGTGTCTATGGAAAAGAGAAGCTTGTAAGCTCAGCAAACAGCAAACGCAGTCGCCCAGTCTACCTTCATGTGACAGGTAAGGACTGAGCTGAATACTTTGTGACACAGTGGGGTCGACTCGATTGATCTAAACTCTGGCACATGCAGCCTCCATCTTTCAATCATCAGTTGAGGGGACTTTGTGAAAACCAACATCTGTAATGTTTGTGAGTCTTCTTTACAGTATTTTTGAGTAAGATGAAACCAACAACACATGTCCCAGATGGGGCTCTGCTAAAATTAAAAATACACTTGGGACATATGTTATAGGCAAATAGAACTGAATCTCCATACATTTTTGTCTGCTTGATGACAAATTAACTATTGTGTCTCTCAGTAGTTTCAATAATACATGAAACTGGGTTGCAATGTGGCAAAGATCAATTTCCATGCAGTTTATAAATCTGAAGAGATAATCAGAATCACATTCCCACAGAATATACAATAACTGCATCCCAACAGAAACTGACAGGCAAGTCTGTATTTGTTTTGTTTTCAATTCAGTTTTCTGATTTAAATTAATGGTTTTGACAAAATAGTTAAAACTGTGTCTATTTTATGATTAAAATGATTGACTTGGAGTTAACCATTGCATACAGTAAGGGTAGTTTCTTCAAATGAAACCATTCTGATAGGACTCACCATGAAGTACAGTACGCTAATATTAACACAGTAGAACTGACCTATAATCTGAACCATACTCTTACAGAATTAAAATACAAGTATAAAAACAAAACAAAAACTGGGCAGGCATTATGATACACGTTATGATGCAAACAGGAAATAACTCATCTGAACAGTCCCTTTTGCAGGCAATATCTTAACCATACTCTTTCAGAAATCAAATTTCAGAAGTATAAAAACAAATTAAAGACTAGGGGTGTGTTTACACGCTATGACCAGGTCATCAGGTCGTTTGGTTGGGTGTTGTCGCGATGTGGTCACTGGATCTAGCAGTTATGGGTCCATTGAACCAGTGAACCGGGCTTGTGACATGGTTCATGGTTGTAACCAGAGGTATTGTGGGATAGGGATTTCCTGTCACGGTGGCAATGCAAGTTTTACAGCTTGTTTCTGTACCTTTTCTGAAAGATGGACAACAAACATGTAACCCGAAGTGCAGGAAAGAGATATTAAAGGTGGGTTTAAGTTCCAGTGAAACATTGAGACAAAAAGTGTAGTTAGAACTTCGTGGAGAATTAGGTTTTGTTTTTTTCTGTAAATAATAAAAATGGCACGAAAGTGATTAAAACATCAATTTCTGTGTCTGGGTCTGCTGAAAAAGGGCAATCGAACCTTGGAAACAAGTGAAATCTTTTACTATATATATATATATATATATATATATATATATATATATATATATATATATATACATACATACACACACACGCACATTAGGCTCAAAACAATTAATTGATTGCTCGAAGTTGATGTTGATCAAAAATTTAAAAAAAAAATGGTTTCATGTTTCTAGAGTGAAATACAATGAAAGCACTTGGAAGTGGAACAAACCACCTATGGTCCGTATCCATAGCAATGTAGTCTAACACGTTTGCCTAGAGAAGTCTAGAGATATATTTTGCATGATTTATTGGTATAGAACTTCTGACAGACATATCTATGACATTAGTCAGTGTTACATATATAATCAACCTATTGGTTTATCAATAATACTCATACCTACATTTTCAACCTCCACCATTTTTAAACCTGGGATAATTCTGGTTGCTCTTCTTTGCACTCTTTCTAGAGCAGCAATATCCTTTTTGTAACGAGGTGACCAGCACTGAACACAATATTCTAGAAGAGGTCATGCTAATGCATTGTACAGTTTTAACATTACTTCCCTTGATTTAAATGCAACTCTTTTCACTACATATCCAAGCATTTTGTTGTCTAGATGAAGACATTTCTGTGTCAACATAAACTCCTAGATTTATTTCATAGGTTCCTTCTTCAATTTCAGTATCACCCATATCGTATTTATAATGTACATTTTATTGCTTGTATGCAGTACAATGTGTCTGCCCAGTTCTGAATGCTGTCAAGATCATTTTGAATGACCTTTGCTGCTGCAACAGTGTTTGCCACTCCTCCCATTTTTGTGTCGTTTGCAAATTAAACAAGTTTGCTTACTATACCAGAATCTAAGTCATTAATGTAGATTAGGAATAGCAGAGGACCTAATACTGATCCCTGTGGTACACCACTGGTTACCTCGCTTCTCCTCTAATTAGTACTTTCTGTTTTCTACATGTTAACCACTCCCTATTCCATGTGCATGCATTTCCTTGAATCCCTACTGCGTTCAGTTTGAGAATTAATCTTTTATGCGGGACTTTGTCAAAAGCTTTTTGGAAATGTAAATAAACCATGTCATATGCTTTGCAATTATCCATTGTCGATGTTGCATCCTCAAAACAACTCCAACCACATTTATCAAGACCCAGCAGATGTATGGGATAGGCAAATGTGACTAAGTTTGTTTTTCATAAGTTTCCTTGAACTTCATGAAATCGCTTATTTTAAAGTACTCCAAGTTTTAGAATGCAAAGTAAGTTCTTAAGTTGTTAATAATCAAGGCACTAATTGATTAATATACTGTATATTGAACTAGTCATTGTATTTATCTTGCTCTTATTGTATTATTACCTGTACTGTAACACTTGAAATGTATTTGCTTACGATTGTAAGTCGCCCTGGATAAGGGTGTCTGCTAAGAAATAAATAATAATAATAATAATAGTATATACATTATAATTGAATCAGAATGGTCACAGCTCTGATTATTGTTGGTACATATGGACAATTTCATACCAGATTAAACCAACTCCAAGAACTAGGCTTTCTGTAAAGCGTGATTATATGTGTGTTTGGTGTACCTGCTCCAAGATCCACAATGTACAGGTATGTCTTCACTGTGGAGCATACTGTATGTACCCTATTCACAAACTGCAAGATCAAGGCACTGTAAAAACAGGATTGGATTACATTTGTTTTAAACACATCTTGATCATGCTTTTATGTCAATAGGTTATTAGTGAATTATAGAATCTGTTTACACATATTTAACTGGATCTTACAATGAATCCCATTTGTATGTGGATCCCCGCAGGATCTGTTCCAGCTCCATACCTGGGTGCAGTGGTAGGATCTGGGGTCCTTGTGCTGCTGTTACTGCTTATAGGAGGAGTGCTGAAGTGGCTGCAATCCAAACAAGGTAGGGCACAGCATTCTTCACCACAATGGATACAAATGAAGTATGTTTAAATGATGGGGACTTCTTCATCTCGCTGTGTCAATTTATTGTGACCCTCAGTCATGTTCAGTTCTATATTAAAGCTTGATTCCTTGGTGAGTGTTTACTGCAGTCTTCCATTGTTCATCCTTTGGTGCAAAAATGTTCCTTGCTGTTACTGATGCATAGTGTGTCACTAGCTGTTTTCACCTCCATTCAAACTAGGAAACTAATCTATTTGATTCAATGCCATTCCAGACCTTGGTGTCCAGACTGGACCTGTGTACATCATGGTGGTAAGTCCTATATGTTGCATGTCTGTCAAACAATTTGGTTGTATATATACAGTATATACAGTTTTTTCAGATTAAAATAGATACATTTCCATTATTTATCATTCATTAAATACACTCACAAAACATTGGATATACAGACTCTCAGATAATAATCCAGGTACAGTGGAACGTCACATAACCACCCTGATCAATTAACTGCCTCTCTAAATAAATAAATAAATAAATAAATAAATAAATATTACAATTAGGCTACGAGAGCAATGGTATTGGCAGCAAGTGCAGCGTCCGCGATGGAAGCAGAAAGAAAGCGTTATAGCAATCAGCCTTTTGGTGCGTTCCCCTTTAAGAGAGACGGGCTGTGTGCGCGTGTCAGTCAGCTGTGTGTAGCAGTGACGTTCAGAAAGCTTTGTGTTTTACTCTTTTTTTGTGCAATGTGTTTATATGATGGAGCGCACGGTTGCAGATATTGGCAGCATGTTGTTGAAGATGCAATTTGAATTAAACAAAACAAGCTTCATAAACGCAATGCTTACCAGCCGTTTGTTTAAAAGAGCCGAAGCAATATTTAAACCGAGCTTCTTATCGGCTGTTGGCAATATCAAGAAAGAGCGCAAAGTACCGTGACAGAGAAAATAAGAAAGCAGAACCATGGAGGCAGGGACTTCTAGAGTTAAGAAAGAAGCCATCAGTTGCAGGTTACTGTACATTTACTGTTTGTTTTGTGTTTTTTAAAAAAAAAAGCTTTGCATGGAGATGGCTTATAGTAAACCGCATAGCAACACTGTGTATTGTAGCCTAATTAACCTCATTTACGGTTGCTTACTTACTAACAACGACCAACAAACAAAAAACACTCACAAATACTTTTAGCTTTCTCTGGGTCTCTCCTGGTCCTTCCAGTTCTCTGTCTCCAAAAATCAAGAGAAGGAGTAAATTGTGATTCTCCTTCCCTTTTATGCTATCACGCATGACCCCTTGGTAAACGAGTGCAGCTGTCTCTACAATCTGCAGCTGCTACGTCGTTTCCTTCTGGGTCAATATGTTCCTAACAGAGTCTCGCCTTCTTCCAGACTGACCGACTTCCGACCCTGGGAAAGAACTGTCAGGCCAGCCCGATCAAAGAACTCTACTTTCAGCTGCGTGTTGCCCTCACAGGCCGGGAGGAGATTTACAACCAAGATTCATTATATTTCTGTCACATAGGCCCACTGTGACCACATATATGTTGCAATGTGGAACAAAACCTTCACCATTTGATTCCGAAATGGCAATGAGAGTGAGCTACTGACATCGCAAAATTAATGGCTGACATTTCTTTTCAGACAACCAGGGTTACAACTTATAACCTAACGTTCCCTTTCAATCTCAAAATGTCAAACATTACGAGTTGGGAAATGTATACCCAAGCTGTCACTGTGAGCCAAAGCAGCCATAAGCCTTGCCCTGGCGCTAGCCTAACTGTCAGCCTCAAGGACTCTGGATCCCACCGAAGGTTCGCTGAACAAGCAACATTCAGTCGGTAAAACCTTATAGACGTCTGTGGTGTGGCCCACGCTTACATATGTCTGTCAGGGATGCCCCATGAACCACTGCCCAAGACGTCATTATTATTATTTATTTATTAGCAGACGCCGTTATCCAGGGCGACTTACAATTGTTACAAGATATCACATTATTTTTACATACAATTACCGATTTATACAGTTGGTTTTTACTGGCGCAATCTAGGTAAAGTACCTTGCTCAACGGTACAGCAGCAGTGTCTCCCACCTGGGATTGAACCCATGACCCTCCGGTCAAGAGTCCAGAGCCCTAACCACTACTCCACACTGCTGCTGTCATAGTCCCTCTAGTCGAGTGAGCTGTAAAATTACCCAGAGAGGGTAAGTTAGCCAGCTCATAAGCTAACTCAATGGTATCCACTGTCCAATGCAACAACCATTGCTTGGAAAGTGCCTGACCCTGAGTACGCCACCCATAACATACCAGTAACTGGGTTGTTTGCTGCCATGAGTTAGACCTGTCCATGTAACACCTCAGCACCCTGCCAGGGCAGAATGTGTTAAGTCTGTGATCTTCTTCAGAAGTGAAAGGGGCAGATGGAATGCCTTCAAACTGCTTGAAACAACCTTAGGCAGAAAAGCTGGGTTTGTGCGCAAAAGTAACCTTATCTAAGAACATAAGAACATAAGAAAGTTTACAAATGAAACAAGGCCATTCAGCCCATCTTGCTTGTTTGGTTGTTAGTAGTTTATTGATCCCAGAATCTCATCAAGCAGCTTCTTGAAGGATCCCAGGGTGTCAGTTTCAACAACATTACTGGGGAATTGGTTCCAGACCCTCACAATTCTCTGTGTAAAAAGTGCCTCCTATTTTCTGTTCTGAATGCCCCTTTATCTAATCTCCATTTGTGACCCCTGGTCCTTGTTTCTTTTCAGGTCGAAAAAGTCACCTGGCTCGACATTGTCAATACCTTTAAGAATTTTGAAACGCTCTCTTAAAAGACAAGTATTTAGGGTCCACTGACTGGAGAGGTTTGAAGGAAGCCTTTGTGAGAGCCTCTAGGACTAAGTCCAGATACCAGGATGGAACCATTGGTTTAAGCGGAGGGCAGAGCCTTCTAGCCCCTTTCTAGAACTGCACTGCCAAAAAATTAGCTCCGGGAGACACAGAGTCAATTTTGATGTAGCCCACGGATATAACAGCCAAGTACCCCTTCAACATACAGGGGGACATACCTTCCTCTAGGAGGTCCTGTAAAAACTGCTAAATAACCGGCATGGAGCAGGAGATGGGGTCATGGTCTCTCTCCAAGCACCACTCCTGGAAAATCTTCCATTTATATGAATACTGAGACCTCGTTGAAGAGGCTCTAGCATTCTCAAAAAACAAACGAAACTGGAAACAGCAGCCGCTGCTCCTCAGCAATCCGCTCTAAAAACACACAGCCATGTGATTTAGTTCAAAGTATAATCAATACAGAAATAAGAACTGCCGTCACATCCAAAGGAAGGGGCAAGCCAGCTTCCAAAGAAAAATATGCCAGGTAATAACTAGCCAAAACAGTCTTGAAGAGAAAGAGATTCTCACAAAAACAGAGCAAGTGGAGACACGTCTGCTCAGGTTAGAGTGAGGAATCAAATGGCAAAGATTTTGTTCCACAATGCAACAGGTATGTGGTCATAGCGGGCCTATCAGGCAGCTTTTTAAATATGTGCTCAGGTCATGTGACACAAAGGTCACTTCCCAACTCGTAATGGTTGACATTTTGAAATTGAAAGGGAAAATACAGTTTTAGAGGAAATAACAAACACATTTAAAAATTGATTGTTTTATTCATATTATGAGACTGCTGTATACACAGTATTTAAACTGCAAAATCAAATGTCAATCCACGTTGGTCTAATCACTGTTTTTTAAGCGAAAGCAAGCAAGCTTGCTTATTAAACGTTTATAATATTCTGATAAATTATAGGAAGGGGCAGCAGTGTGGAGTAGAGGTTAGGGCTCTGGACTCTTGACCGGAGGGTCATGGGTTCAATCCCAGGTGGGGGACACTGCTGCTGTACCCTTGAGCAAGGTACATTACCTAGATTGCTCTTTAAAAACCCAACTGTATCAATGGGTAATTGTATGTAAAAAATAATGTGATATCTTGTAACAATTGTAAGTCACCCTGGATAAGGGCATCTGCTAAGAAATAAATAATAAAGGGGTGAACTACCACTTTTTAGAAACCAGGTTTTACAGACCAGATCTGCACCAGACAGTGCAAACTCTTCTTAAATGTTTTTATTTTCAAAAGAAACCATATTGAGAACTTCACTGGGTTACTGAGCCTCATTTTAAAGCACTATTTTAATTGTTTAGATAATAATAGTCAGGCATAATTAAAGTAGTTCCATCAAATTAGATACATACTGTATAAAGAAACCATAATACCACAAAAAAAAATCACAATTTAGTTTTTGAAACATACAAATCACTGAATTTGTTTTTGCAGGGCTTGCTGCTGAGGCATTTAGAATTGCACTTAACATTCTTATGCACACAGAAGCACTTATTTGTTTGACAAAAAATGAAGCCTTGTGTAGCCCCAGAATCAGCTGCTGCTGCTGTACGAAGATTTGTTTTCTTTGGGTACTTCCTCCAAATTAGGAATGAGCTATCGGACAATTGAAAATCAATTCAAATGAAAAGGGGCTGTAGAGATCCTCCAGCAGACCGAAGGCTGAAGAAGCTGTCTCACCTTTCATGTTTCATTCTTTGGTTGTTTGTTATTTTACATTTTGCAATTTCAGCACACTAATTGCTCAAAGACAGAAATAATCTTTCATTTCGTTCTTTAATCATTTTTAAATGCTCAAATCGCGAATTGGTTATTTTTGTTGTGATTGACTGAATCCTAACTCTGAGTGTAACATATACATGGTGTAGAGGAATGTGGAGAGTGTCTAATGCCTCATTCACACAACCTAAATAATTCATGATAATCACATGCTGAAAACACGACTGTGAACAAAGTGAATGATAATGACATGATGTCAACACATTACGTATTGTTTAGGTATTGTTTTTAGTAATGTGGATAGGGTATAACAAGAAGATATTGTGCAGCTACTGATATATATTTACAGATGAATAAAAGGCCCTTTTCTTTTATTAGGTTGTATCTCTTTGTTTGGACAGTTTGCTTAGTACCGTTTAGCCATCCTGACCTCTCTCCAATCTGATCATTTATTGCAGAATAAGCTGGAGCAGCCTTCAAAGCAACAGGACGACACACTCACCTACTCAGAAATAAACACTGCCCGTGTCACCAAGAAGAAACCCAGCTCTGCACCTGATGAAGACAATGTAACATACGCAGCAGTTAAAACTTCCAGATACTGAAAACCACTGGGGAAAATTAATGTTGTTTTGAAAAATACCTGAATATTCAATCAAAATGGTCTTTCCCTTTTATCTACGTACTCTCTGCTTTCATACCTACCAGAACGATCATACAGAGTCCGATCAGAGGAGACACTTTAGTTCTTGTCTCAGAACTGACAAACCACTGGAGATATAAATAATCTAGGAGACTGTGGGGAATGTGTCAAATAATAGAAGACACATTGATAGCACTTCCATCAATGCTGGGAAGCAACATTTCTATGAAACCTTCTCCACAGGTTCAAGTGTTTAAAGAGCTAGTAGCATGCTGTGTGTTTCCCTGTAGGAGTGTATGATTCTTAATCAAAGCTAACACACAATGCATTTCTTAATCAAAGCTAACACACAATGCATTTCTTAATCAATGCTAACACACAATGCATTTCTTAATCAATGCTAACACACAATGCATTTCTTAATCAAAGCTAACACACAATGCATTTCTTAATCAAAGCTAACACACAATGCATTTCTTAATCAATGCTAACACACAATGCATGTCTTAATCAAACCAACACACAATGAGGTGTGGTGTGAATGCAATAGGGTCTAAAATTGGGTTCATTTGGAAACAAACTGCCAGTGTGCTTGAGAGAGGCCCAGGACTGAATGTACAGCTTTGTAAGTTGTTTACAATTGTAAATAGTATTCTTTTCTTTCAAAATAACTTGATAAAAGCTTTGAGACCCTAACCTGTTGTGTTATGAATGAAATTCAGTTATAAATCTTATTTACTGTTTTTCATGTGTTTCCTGTTCATACTGTAAATAAAAATAGATGTATTTCAATAACCAGCAGCGGGTTACACAGACCCCAGTTAGCAGCAGTGCTTACCTAAGGTACACAGGCAGCCCATGATTAGTGCTCATGTGGGTCTGTTCAATCAGCCACATCTCTGAGCTACAGTCACTTCATCATGACTCTGTATGTATTTAACTTCATTGTTATAAAGTGTACAATATGCATTTGTGTGGTTGTGTTGTGTGTTATCTATGATCTCAACTCACTGTTTTTTTTCATCGGGGCCACCACCACCGGACATGTTTTGTATTGATGGTCTTTTATCATTTCTGTTTTAAATACTGTGGTTAAGCAAGGCTCTCTGTCATTCTTGTAACATCGCTACGAATGCTAAAATTAAACACTGCATATGCCTTGCACAATGAGGCTGTGAGTAGCATTGGCTTTCTCATTCTTCTGTCTAATGTCTAAAAATAATACATTTCGGTTTGTAACTTCATATCAGTCATTTCTATTTTACCTCAGCCATGCATTGCCTGCTTTGTGCTTTCAGTCAGGGGTGCTGAACTCAGCATCTGGTTTCATGGCTGTATGCTTAGCTGCATGCACAGCATGTAACTAACTGTTGTTATGTTGCTCATGTGATCCGCCTGTTCCTCAAACTGTCACTAAGTCCTGGTCATTGTCCGGCAGCTAAACTTAGTGACAAAGGATTGTTATAGACAAAATAATGGAACATTGTATTGTAGCCATGAGCCATATATTTGCATTTGTTCCCTTTATAACAAAAGTAAATCAGTAAAGACATTGAATGGAATGTGTGTCTGAATGATTTTGATTCTGAAGTGTAGTTAAGTGTCACTATTTACTGGCCTGGCTGGTCAGAAGGCAGTGTTCTGCTTAGAGTAGCCACGATTACTATTAAAATTAAAGTCTACTAAAGGCATTGGGGTGGGGAAATGTACAGAAGGAACTGCAGTGAGGAACATTGTAGAAACACCTCTAAAGAACATACTGAGCTATCTTGGTGGAAGGTGCAGTTCAGCTACTGGTCAGGGTTTAACTGACTCTGAGATGGGAGCTGTAACAATGTTCTTACTCTCACCTCAGATAAATGTAGACAAGTTATTGTGCTGGTATACCATCAACTTGAAGTTTAGCCAAGCCAGTTAAGATGTCACCCTTTTGAGTGCCTGTCACAATGATGGCTGGTAGATGACGTCACAGACCCGGAAGATATAGACACACAAGGCAGTACTGGGGTATTAAAAGCGCTGCTTAGCATTTATTTAATAAATGAAAAGTTTAAACAAAACACTTTATCAAAACAAAACGGCTCATTGGCCAAACAAAACAGACAAATAATAATTATAATAGAAAAACAAGTTTATAAAATGGCTTGTTTAAATTAAGTGCTGTGATTGGCTGAACAAGATCACATGACTGTGTGGTAATAATTTTCTTACCGCATGGCTATGACATCATAGACCAACTTACTTACCTGATCTATAAATATTACTATGCAGTAATAGTAACAATTCTCAAAACAGTGTTTCTGTAGGTAAAAATGTCAACATACAACTGAAACAGCATTTAAATCATTCAACAATCTGTTTTTTCATCTCTGTCACTAAGAATTACAGAAAAAATGGGCAAATATACTGTGGTATTTATTTAGTCAGAGAACAGAACAAAGAAAACTCTGAGGCAAGCAGTAGCAGTAACACTATTCAAAAGCCTTCTGAGAAAGTGCAAGTCACCATGCAAGTCTTACTCAGCATGTAAAACTGACTAGCAAGTATGCAATGTTTAAACTCGACAACAGATACATCTCACCACTACCATCCAATTTCAGAAACATATTTAAAACAAAATTAAAATCTCTCCTGCTCTATTCTGACACAACCGTTGGACTTTTAAACAAGGTCGGGTTTGGCATAGAATTCTATTGTGCTCACTGCGGACGGGAAGGACTGCGGCACTGCGCAAACTGACACGGAAGTCGTTTAGTCCAGTGTGAATTGGTGTGAAAACAGACTCAGAAATTATTGGGCAGCTTCTCTAGAACACCACAAAGCCTCAAAGCCTGAGTAAAATCATTTCCTACAAAAAAAAAAACACTTGGAAGCCCCTCCACTGAGTGCCAGTGCAGTGCAGTGTTTGGCTGTTCCATGAATCCTCCCTCAGATGTGGGAAATCAGTCTGCTTTCAATTCACACATGCCATTTTATTTAATCTCGGAAATGTTACTATAAATGGCAATATTCAATGTAATGTTTATGGTAAATAATAAAAAGCACAAAATATATGTTACAATCAAAATCTTCAGGGACTATTTTTTCTCAGTGGAAGGATACATAATATATTTCTTATTTTTTCCATAAAAAGCTAGTTTGTGTAATTATTTTCAAAAAGAAATGTAGCCATTTTATAAGCGAAATAACCCACTCCTGTCATGGGTTATTTCTTACATCATGCTGGTTCTGCACCAGCACGTAGAGCATTTGTTTCATTTTCGACTTTTTACTTTTACCTCCTTGCTCCCGTTCTCTACTCCTCAACCATCTCTCCCTATGAGCCCGGAGTGGGTCCTTTATTCTGTGGCTGGAGCCTTAATTACCCATTAAACAATTCCCTTATTAAGGCTCCAGCCACATTTCCACGAGATTTAGAGGGATGGGGTTTTAATACAATATAAATACATAAAAGGGGGTGGGCATCTGTGGTAAAGTGGTTTGCGGGGCACAGGTGTAGGAGTGATGCGGTGCACAATGAAGAAACAGACAGTGATAATCAGAAAAGAGATTTCATTTTTAATCCAGGTCTGGTGACCAAAACAATAATCCCAGGCAACACACAACAATGTGTATTGCACTGTTCTATAAAACGGTTTTGCAGTCCCAAATAATAAACACACAGTTAATACATCCACAATATACAAACACGGTCACCAGTCCTCGTGGTGTAAATACAAATTATCGTGATACAGGTGCCGTGATGTCCAGGTTAGTGCTGGCCTCTGGCGACAGCTCTGGAATGTGTTAGCCATTTACTATTAATAACAAATAGCAACAATCAGAGACAAACAAACAAAACACACAAGATACGATGCACACAATACTGGTCTTTCCAGGTCGTTCCTTAACCATTAACAAAGGAACAGATCATGTCTCTCCGTCCCCTATTTGAACCATCAGTCATGACCCCTTTGTAAACGATTGCAACACCTCCTCCAATCCGCGGCTGCCACATAATTTCCCTTCCGGGTTGATGAGTTAGTGCACCGAAGCTCCGTCCCCTTTCTAGATAACCGACTTCCTGTTAACCCTGGGAATGAAGTGTCAGGCCAAACAGGGTACTCTGTTCTCGTTACTTAGCGCCTCACAGGTCGGGAGGAGATTTACCACCAAAGATCATTCT
>JAGXEW010000059.1:899548-967552 GCA_030684275.1 Acipenser oxyrinchus oxyrinchus
ACAATAATGTGCAAAAGTTTTAGGCAGGTGTGAAAAAATGCTGTAAAGTAAGAATACTTTCAAAAATAGACATGTTAATAGATTATATTTATCAATTAACTAAATTCAAAGTGAGTGAACAGAAGAAAATCTAAATCAAATCCATATTTGGTGTGACCACCCTTTGCCTTCAAAACAGCATCAATTCTTCTAGGTACACTTGCACAAAGTCAGGGATTTTGTAGGCATATAGTCAGGTGTATGATTAAACAATTATACCAAACAGGTGCTAATGATCATCAATTCAATATGTAGGTTGAAACACAATCATTAACTGAAACAGAAACAGCTGTGTAGGAGGAATAAAACTGGGTCAGGAACAGCCAAACTCAGCTAACAAGGTGAGGTTTACTGTCAAAAGTCATACACCATGGCAAGACTGAGCACAGCAACAAGACACAAGGTAGTTATACTGCATCAGCAAGGTCTCTCCCAGGCAGAAATTTCAAGGCAGACAGGGGTTTCCAGATGTGCTGTCCAAGCTCTTTTGAAGAAGCACAAAGAAACGGGCAACGTTGAGGACCGTAGACGCAGTGGTCGGCCAAGGAAACTTACTGCAGCAGACGAAAGACACATCATGCTTACTTCCCTTCACAATCGGAAGATGTCCAGCAGAGCCATCAGCTCAGAGCTGGCAGAAAACAGTGGGACCCTGGTACACCCATCTACTGTCCGGAGAAGTCTTGTCAGAAGTGGCCTTCATGGAAGACTTGCGGCCAAAAAGCCATACCTCCGACGTGGAAACAAGGCCAAGCGACTCAACTATGCACGAAAACACAGGAACTGGGGTGCAGAAAAATGGCAGCAGGTGTTCTGGACTGATGAGTCAAAATTTGAAATATTTGGCTGTAGCAGAAAGCAGTTTGTTCACCAAGGGCTGGAGAACGATACCTAATGAGTGTCTGCAGGCAACAATGAAGCATGGTGGAGGTTCCTTGCAAGTTTGGGGCTGCATTTCTGCAAATGGAGTTGGGGATTTGGTCAGAATTAATGGTCTCCTCAATGCTGAGAAGTACAGGCAGATACTTATCCATCATGCAATACCATCAGGGAGGCATCTGATTGGCCCCAAATTTATTCTGCAGCATGACAACGACCCCAAACATACAGAGAAAATCATTAAGAACTATCTTCAGCGTAAAGAAGAACAAGGAGTCCTGGAAGTGATGGTATGGCCCCCACAGAGCCCTGATCTCAACATCATCGAGTCTGTCTGGGATTACATGAAGAGAGAGAAGCAACTGAGGCTGCCTAAATCCACAGAAGAACTGTGGTTAGTTCTCCAAGATGTTTGGGCCAACCTACCTGCCGAGTACCTAGAAGAATTGATGCTTGATGCTGTTTTGAAGGCAAAGGGTGGTCACACCAAATATGGATTTGATTTAGATTTTTCTTCTGTTCACTCACTTTTATGCGTTTAGTTAATTGATAAATATAATCTATTAACATGTCTATTTTTGAAAGCATTCTTACTTTACAGCATTTTTTCACACCTGCCTAAAACTTTTGCACAGTACTGTATATATCTGTGCTGTACGAAGTAATTTCTTGGCTCAGCTCAATAACATCTACACTGATGCAAGCTCAGAAACTAACATCTCTGTGCCCTGCCAGCTCAGAAAAGAGCCAACATCGCCATGAAAGCTCAGCTTGGCTCAGAAAATATCTACCCTGATGCCAGCTCAGAACACCATCAACTGAGGCCTGTGTGTCAGATCACTGATGTATCAAATTTGATTTGCTTTGTTCCTGTTTGCATTTTTGATTCCTGAATAAACTCTTTGAGATTGACCTTACCTGAAGAAGATTATTTTTAAGGATAAATAGAACCTCTTACATGGAGCTGGTTTAATCTGGTATGAAGTTGTCCATGTGTACCAGCAATATTCAGAGCTGTGACCACTCTGATTCAATTATAATTTCTGATATGTTAGTTATTTACTGCCTTGAATATTGACAGCTTAAGAGCTTACTTTTCTCTCTAAAACTTGGACTACTATAAAATAAGTGATTAAGGTCAAGTGCACTTATAAAAAACTAAGTTATTCACACTTGCCTGTCTCATTTGTCTGTTGGGTCCTGTTAGATGTGGTTGGAGTTGTCACATCTCCTGTGGGAACATAAGCAACAACGTGTAGAAAAGTATCACCATTAGGCCAACAAGGTGGCCAGCTGTTCAATAATTCTAATAATTCAACCAACATTAATTTGATGATAACATGCTATTTTTAATGATGTGAATAGTGGGAGATTGAAATACTGCCCCTATAATGTATCTTATAACCTGATCTTCTGCAGACCTCATTCCACTTATTTTAACATCTACTCTCATGTAATGGAAATCATGAAGATCTGGATACGTCCAGTGACTGCTGTGAATAGTGCAGCTGGCAACAAGGGAAAGACCTCGTGACAGCCTGGAGAGACAGCTGACTGGAGGAAAGAGACCCCATTGGGGCTGGCAGGGTTAGCTACCCTTGTCGGCAGTATCCAGCTCTGTGTTTACAGGATGCTGGAGACACCCGCCAAGGCTTCAAAGAAATTAAACAGAAAAATACCCCTAGAGTCTGCGAGAGCGGGGCGGAAGATGACTCAACGTTGGACAACACGGTTAAGGACTTAGGAACGGAAACGGATATGAGTATGGAGAGTACTTCACAAAAGACTAGTTCAAGATCTGCAGTTAGCAAAGACATGGAACTCCAGGTTTGTGTCTGCGGCTGGAGCAAGGCGACAACAGTCAGGGGTTTGAAGATTCATCAAGGGAGAATGAAATGCTTGAGGGAGAAGGGACAAGGGCCTCGATTGATCAGTACTTCTTACGAAGTCAGTCAAGTCAGTCGAATGAAATCCAGCGACAGGAAGCAAACCACAGTTCGCAGGATATCAGCACCCCTGTCATAGATGTGAGGAGGACTTGCATGGACACAGTTAGTGATGAACCTAATGATCCTTGTGAACCCGGCAGACAAACCAGCGTAAGAGAGAAAAGAACCTCAACGGGCACAAGCCTGGAGTTAAATGGCCAAGAGCTTGTGAGAAAACTGCATGGGACACAGTAAACACAGATCTCTGCTTTGCATTGGAAAGGTTAAGTGGAACAGTTGAAAAGAAACTGGATAAATTTGGGGACATCATCTACGATATGGAAGCGAGAGGTTTGGAGTTGAAAAAGGAAGGAAAAAGTACAAACTATTCCTGGAAAGTCTAGACGGCAGCAGGAGATTGAACGCTTAGTTAGAGAAAGGAGACAGCTGAGGAAGCAATGGAGAAGAGCAGAAGAAAGTCAGAAGGAGGGACTCAATCTCTTACAAAGGGTCATAAAACATAAGCTTGCAACATTGCGCAGAGCTGAGCGCCTACGGAAACGCTACAAAAAGAAGGAGCGTGCGAGAACTAACTTTTATAAAGACCCATTCAAATTTGTAAAGAAGTTATTCACCAGTGAGAAGAATGGCACACTAAAAGCATCTAAGTTTGAGTTGGAGAGATATTTGGAGGAAACGCATACAGATTCAAAAAGGCAGGAGCCTATGTCAATTCCTTCAGACATCCCACCTATCAATCCACCAGAATACCAAATGGAGGACTGTGCACCTAAGTGGAAAGAAGTAGAGCAAGCTGTGAAAAAGCAAGGGCTTCATCATCTCCAGGGCCTAATGGAGTTCCGTACAGAGTGTACAAGAGTGCTTCAGGAGTTCTACTAATCCTGTGGAAACTGATGAAAGTAGCATGGGAAAACAGGTTGTACCAAGAGCATGGCGCCGAGCAGGTGGAGTCTTTATACCTAAAGAAAAAGATTCTAGCAGCATCAGTCAGTTTCGCCCTATTTCCCTATTAAACGTAGAAGGCAAGATTTTCTTCAGCATTATTGCTCAGAGATTGTCAACTTACCTATTAAAGAACTGCTTCATTGACACTTCAATACAAAAAGCGGGCATTCCAGGTTTCCCAGGATGCTTAGAACACATCAATGTGATCTGGCAACAAATTCAATCAGCTAAAAAGGAGAGGAAGGAGCTCCATGTGACATTCCTGGATTTGGCTAATGCATATGGTTCAGTGCCACATGAACTTCTTTGGGCAGCATTTGATTTTTTCAGTGTACCAATGACAATAACAAATCTAGTGAAAGCCTACTTTGGAGATTTGCAATTTAGTTTTTCAACTTCAGAATTCAGCACTACATGGCAATGCCTAGAAGTTGGAATAATGGCAGGATGCACCATTTCTCCACTGGCTTTTACCATGGCAATGGAAGTAATCATTAGGGCATCAAAATGGGTAGTGGGAGGAGAGCGCTTGGCTTCTGAATACGACTACCACCAATTCGAGCATACATGGATGACATGACAACCATGACTACAACAGTAGCCTGCACTAATCGGTTATTGGGCAAATTAACCAATAACATTGAATGGGCACGAATGCAATTCAAGCCCACTAAATCAAGGAGCATCTCTATAATTAAAGGTAAAGTAGTAGATAAAACGTTCTTCATTAATGGTGAGGCAATACCAACAGTGTCTGAGAAGCCAGTGAAGAGCCTTGGGAGATGGTACGACGGGATCTAAAGGACACAGTTCGTGTGGGAGAAGTTAGACAACAAGCTGTGGAAGGGTTGAAGAGCATAGACAGCAGCGCTTTACCAGGCAAACTAAAACTCTGGTGCTTTCAGTTTGGCCTACTGCCAAGGTTGCTGTGGCCACTGACTGTGTACGAGGTTTCTTTGACAACAGTAGAGAAGCTGGAAGCTTTAATCAGTTCACACATCAGGAAATGGTTGGGAGTTCCACGCTGCCTCAGCAGAGTGGGACTTTATGGTAAAGGAATACTGCAGCTACCTGTCTCCGCTCTAACCGAGGAGTTTAAGTGCGCCAAGGTCCGACTGGAAATGACATTAGTAGAGTCACGCGACAAATGCGTAAGGGAGGCAGCACCTGTGTTGAAAACTGGAAGAAAGTGGGTGGCAAAGAAAGCTGTGGAGGATGCAAAGGCTGCCCTTCGAATTGGTGATATCATGGGGCAAGTTCAGCATGGAAGAGGGGGTCTTGGTCTCAGTTCAGCTCCTCCTACATGGCACAAGGCAGCCCCAGCGCAACGGAGGAAGCTTGTAGTCAACGAGGTGCAAAAGCAGGAGGAGAGGATGAGGTGTATAAAGGCCATTTCCCAGGGCAAGCAGGGAGAATGGATGAGATGGGAGAGTGTGGAACAACGCAAGATTGGCTGGCAAGACCTATGGTCAATGGAACAGAGCAGGATCAGTTTCCTTATAAGGTCAACATATGATGTTCTCCCATCACCACAGAACCTAAACCTCTGGGTAGGAGAGGATCCCTCATGTCCTTTGTGTTCATCACCTGCAACATTAAGGCACATTTTGACAGGATGTAAGGTGGCTCTTAGCCAAGGACGGTTTACTTGGCGCCATGACCAGGTGCTGCGATGTTTGGCCTTAGCATTGGAAGACAAGCGTAACATGACCAATAAGTTGCCACCTGTTCCATCAAAACATTACACACAAAAGACAACATTCCTCCGCCCAGGAGAGCAACCACCAAGAAAAGGTGTTAAAACCAATCCTCGCCCAGGACAACTGGAAGCTGCTAGAGACTGGAAAATGCTGGCGGATGTTGGTCAACGGCTTATTTTTCCACCTGAGATTGCCACCACAAACCTTCGACCAGATATTGTCTTGTGGTCTGGATCAGCACGCCTTGTTCACCTGGTGGAGTTAACAGTGCCATGGGAGGATGCTGTAGATGAGGCGTATGAGAGGAAGAAACTGCGGTATGCTCAACTAGCCACTGAAGCGGAACAGCGAGGATGGAGAGTCTGGGTTTACCCAGTGGAAGTGGGATGTCGAGGATTTGTGGCACACTCTACAACCCGGTTTCTCAGAGATGTCGGATTCAATGGCCAAGAGTTGCGCCGCACAGTGAAGAACTTATCTGAAGCAGCAGAGAGGAGCAGCAACTGGCTGTGGTTGAGACGGAAAGATTCTGGCTGGGGATCTCAAGCACAATAGAAAGAAAGAAAGGCTGATATACAGGTAAGTAAGCTGGGCTGAGTTGAGTGGGGACGGAGGGGGTGATGCTGGGACGCCAGAATCACCGCCGAGCCCTCTTGAGGTGTCGTGGGCTAGTCGACGAAACACCGAGGATGGAAGGTGCCCACTTGAAGACCCCAGAGATGTACCCTACTTAGCTCAATCCAGACGGTTGTCATGCTGATGCGCTGGGGAGACCGCACTATGGTTGATCCCCGAGCCAGCATCGCAGCCGCTGTGTGTGCTGATGCGCTAGGGAGGCAAAATAAGCTGATCCCTGGAGCCAGCATTACACTTCAGCCATCAACACCAGACAGAAGGATATCTACATCATCATATGGAAGGAAGCGCAAATGGATGGAGACACATATGGATCACATTAGTTTACTGTGAAGCTACGCCTTAGTTGGTGCTTATCTTGGCGAGAGCCAAGTTCAAATCAGCATGAAGTTTTAACATCTACTCTCATGTAATGGAAATCATGAAGATCTGGATACGCCCAGTGACTGCTGTGAATAGTGCAGCTGGCAACAAGGGAAAGACCTCGTGACAGCCTGGAGAGACAGCTGACTGGAGGAAAGAGACCCCATTGGGGCTGGCAGGGTTAGCTACCCTTGTCGGCAGTATCCAGCTCTGTGTTTACAGGATGCTGGAGACACCCGCCCAAGGCTTCAAAGAAATTAAACAGGAAAATACCCCTAGAGTCTGCGAGAGCGGGGCGGAAGATGACTCAACGTTGGACAACACGGTTAAGGACTTAGGAACGGAAACGGATATGAGTATGGAGAGTACTTCACAAAAGACTAGTTCAAGATCTGCAGTTAGCAAAGACATGGAACTCCAGGTTTGTGTCTGCGGCTGGAGCAAGGCGACAACAGTCAGGGGTTTGAAGATTCATCAAGGGAGAATGAAATGCTTGAGGGAGAAGGGACAAGGGCCTCGATTGATCAGTACTTCTTACGAAGTCAGTCAAGTCAGTCGAATGAAATCCAGCGACAGGAAGCAAACCACAGTTCGCAGGATATCAGCACCCCTGTCATAGATGTGAGGAGGACTTGCATGGACACAGTTAGTGATGAACCTAATGATCCTTGTGAACCCGGGCAGACAAACCAGCGTAAGAGAGAAAAGAACCTCAACGGGCACAAGCCTGGAGTTAAATGGCCAAGAGCTTGTGAGAAAACTGCATGGGACACAGTAAACACAGATCTCTGCTTTGCATTGGAAAGGTTAAGTGGAACAGTTGAAAAGAAACTGGATAAATTTGGGGACATCATCTACGATATGGAAGCGAGAGGTTTGGAGTTGAAAAAGGAAGGAAAAAGTACAAACTATTCCTGGAAAGTCTAGACGGCAGCAGGAGATTGAACGCTTAGTTAGAGAAAGGAGACAGCTGAGGAAGCAATGGAGAAGAGCAGAAGAAAGTCAGAAGGAGGGACTCAATCTCTTACAAAGGGTCATAAAACATAAGCTTGCAACATTGCGCAGAGCTGAGCGCCACGGAAACGCTACAAAAAGAAGGAGCGTGCGAGAACTAACTTTTATAAAGACCCATTCAAATTTGTAAAGAAGTTATTCACCAGTGAGAAGAATGGCACACTAAAAGCATCTAAGTTTGAGTTGGAGAGATATTTGGAGGAAACGCATACAGATTCAAAAAGGCAGGAGCCTATGTCAATTCCTTCAGACATCCCACCTATCAATCCACCAGAATACCAAATGGAGGACTGTGCACCTAAGTGGAAAGAAGTAGAGCAAGCTGTGAAAAAGCAAGGGCTTCATCATCTCCAGGGCCTAATGGAGTTCCGTACAGAGTGTACAAGAGTGCTTCAGGAGTTCTACGAATCCTGTGGAAACTGATGAAAGTAGCATGGGAAAACAGGTTGTACCAAGAGCATGGCGCCGAGCAGGTGGAGTCTTTATACCTAAAGAAAAAGATTCTAGCAGCATCAGTCAGTTTCGCCCTATTTCCCTATTAAACGTAGAAGGCAAGATTTTCTTCAGCATTATTGCTCAGAGATTGTCAACTTACCTATTAAAGAACTGCTTCATTGACACTTCAATACAAAAAGCGGGCATTCCAGGTTTCCCAGGATGCTTAGAACACATCAATGTGATCTGGCAACAAATTCAATCAGCTAAAAAGGAGAGGAAGGAGCTCCATGTGACATTCCTGGATTTGGCTAATGCATATGGTTCAGTGCCACATGAACTTCTTTGGGCAGCATTTGATTTTTTCAGTGTACCAATGACAATAACAAATCTAGTGAAAGCCTACTTTGGAGATTTGCAATTTAGTTTTTCAACTTCAGAATTCAGCACTACATGGCAATGCCTAGAAGTTGGAATAATGGCAGGATGCACCATTTCTCCACTGGCTTTTACCATGGCAATGGAAGTAATCATTAGGGCATCAAAATGGGTAGTGGGAGGAGAGCGCTTGGCTTCTGAATACGACTACCACCAATTCGAGCATACATGGATGACATGACAACCATGACTACAACAGTAGCCTGCACTAATCGGTTATTGGGCAAATTAACCAATAACATTGAATGGGCACGAATGCAATTCAAGCCCACTAAATCAAGGAGCATCTCTATAATTAAAGGTAAAGTAGTAGATAAAACGTTCTTCATTAATGGTGAGGCAATACCAACAGTGTCTGAGAAGCCAGTGAAGAGCCTTGGGAGATGGTACGACGGGATCTAAAGGACACAGTTCGTGTGGGAGAAGTTAGACAACAAGCTGTGGAAGGGTTGAAGAGCATAGACAGCAGCGCTTTACCAGGCAAACTAAAACTCTGGTGCTTTCAGTTTGGCCTACTGCCAAGGTTGCTGTGGCCACTGACTGTGTACGAGGTTTCTTTGACAACAGTAGAGAAGCTGGAAGCTTTAATCAGTTCACACATCAGGAAATGGTTGGGAGTTCCACGCTGCCTCAGCAGAGTGGGACTTTATGGTAAAGGAATACTGCAGCTACCTGTCTCCGCTCTAACCGAGGAGTTTAAGTGCGCCAAGGTCCGACTGGAAATGACATTAGTAGAGTCACGCCGACAAATGCGTAAGGGAGGCAGCACCTGTGTTGAAAACTGGAAGAAAGTGGGTGGCAAAGAAAGCTGTGGAGGATGCAAAGGCTGCCCTTCGAATTGGTGATATCATGGGGCAAGTTCAGCATGGAAGAGGGGGTCTTGGTCTCAGTTCAGCTCCTCCTACATGGCACAAGGCAGCCCCAGCGCAACGGAGGAAGCTTGTAGTCAACGAGGTGCAAAAGCAGGAGGAGAGGATGAGGTGTATAAAGGCCATTTCCCAGGGCAAGCAGGGAGAATGGATGAGATGGGAGAGTGTGGAACAACGCAAGATTGGCTGGCAAGACCTATGGTCAATGGAACAGAGCAGGATCAGTTTCCTTATAAGGTCAACATATGATGTTCTCCCATCACCACAGAACCTAAACCTCTGGGTAGGAGAGGATCCCTCATGTCCTTTGTGTTCATCACCTGCAACATTAAGGCACATTTTGACAGGATGTAAGGTGGCTCTTAGCCAAGGACGGTTTACTTGGCGCCATGACCAGGTGCTGCGATGTTTGGCCTTAGCATTGGAAGACAAGCGTAACATGACCAATAAGTTGCCACCTGTTCCATCAAAACATTACACACAAAAGACAACATTCCTCCGCCCAGGAGAGCAACCACCAAGAAAAGGTGTTAAAACCAATCCTCGCCCAGGACAACTGGAAGCTGCTAGAGACTGGAAAATGCTGGCGGATGTTGGTCAACGGCTTATTTTTCCACCTGAGATTGCCACCACAAACCTTCGACCAGATATTGTCTTGTGGTCTGGATCAGCACGCCTTGTTCACCTGGTGGAGTTAACAGTGCCATGGGAGGATGCTGTAGATGAGGCGTATGAGAGGAAGAAACTGCGGTATGCTCAACTAGCCACTGAAGCGAACAGCGAGGATGGAGAGTCTGGGTTTACCCAGTGGAAGTGGGATGTCGAGGATTTGTGGCACACTCTACAACCCGGTTTCTCAGAGATGTCGGATTCAATGGCCAAGAGTTGCGCCGCACAGTGAAGAACTTATCTGAAGCAGCAGAGAGGAGCAGCAACTGGCTGTGGTTGAGACGGAAAGATTCTGGCTGGGGATCTCAAGCACAATAGAAAGAAAGAAAGGCTGATATACAGGTAAGTAAGCTGGGCTGAGTTGAGTGGGGACGGAGGGGGTGATGCTGGGACGCCAGAATCACCGCCGAGCCCTCTTGAGGTGTCGTGGGCTAGTCGACGAAACACCGAGGATGGAAGGTGCCCACTTGAAGACCCCAGAGATGTACCCTACTTAGCTCAATCCAGACGGTTGTCATGCTGATGCGCTGGGGAGACCGCACTATGGTTGATCCCCGAGCCAGCATCGCAGCCGCTGTGTGTGCTGATGCGCTTAGGGAGGCAAAATAAGCTGATCCCTGGAGCCAGCATTACACTTCAGCCATCAACACCAGACAGAAGGATATCTACATCATCATATGGAAGGAAGCGCAAATGGATGGAGACACATATGGATCACATTAGTTTACTGTGAAGCTACGCCTTAGTTGGTGCTTATCTTGGCGAGAGCCAAGTTCAAATCAGCATGAAGTTTTAACATCTACTCTCATGTAATGGAAATCATGAAGATCTGGATACGCCCAGTGACTGCTGTGAATAGTGCAGCTGGCAACAAGGGAAAGACCTCGTGACAGCCTGGAGAGACAGCTGACTGGAGGAAAGAGACCCCATTGGGGCTGGCAGGGTTAGCTACCCTTGTCGGCAGTATCCAGCTCTGTGTTTACAGGATGCTGGAGACACCCGCCCAAGGCTTCAAAGAAATTAAACAGAAAAATACCCCTAGAGTCTGCGAGAGCGGGGCGAAGATGACTCAACGTTGGACAACACGGTTAAGGACTTAGGAACGGAAACGGATATGAGTATGGAGAGTACTTCACAAAAGACTAGTTCAAGATCTGCAGTTAGCAAAGACATGGAACTCCAGGTTTGTGTCTGCGGCTGGAGCAAGGCGACAACAGTCAGGGGTTTGAAGATTCATCAAGGGAGAATGAAATGCTTGAGGGAGAAGGGACAAGGGCCTCGATTGATCAGTACTTCTTACGAAGTCAGTCAAGTCAGTCGAATGAAATCCAGCGACAGGAAGCAAACCACAGTTCGCAGGATATCAGCACCCCTGTCATAGATGTGAGGAGGACTTGCATGGACACAGTTAGTGATGAACCTAATGATCCTTGTGAACCCGGCAGACAAACCAGCGTAAGAGAGAAAAGAACCTCAACGGGCACAAGCCTGGAGTTAAATGGCCAAGAGCTTGTGAGAAAACTGCATGGGACACAGTAAACACAGATCTCTGCTTTGCATTGGAAAGGTTAAGTGGAACAGTTGAAAAGAAACTGGATAAATTTGGGGACATCATCTACGATATGGAAGCGAGAGGTTTGGAGTTGAAAAAGGAAGGAAAAAGTACAAACTATTCCTGGAAAGTCTAGACGGCAGCAGGAGATTGAACGCTTAGTTAGAGAAAGGAGACAGCTGAGGAAGCAATGGAGAAGAGCAGAAGAAAGTCAGAAGGAGGGACTCAATCTCTTACAAAGGGTCATAAAACATAAGCTTGCAACATTGCGCAGAGCTGAGCGCCACGGAAACGCTACAAAAAGAAGGAGCGTATGAGAACTAACTTTTATAAAGACCCATTCAAATTTGTAAAGAAGTTATTCACCAGTGAGAAGAATGGCACACTAAAAGCATCTAAGTTTGAGTTGGAGAGATATTTGGAGGAAACGCATACAGATTCAAAAAGGCAGGAGCCTATGTCAATTCCTTCAGACATCCCACCTATCAATCCACCAGAATACCAAATGGAGGACTGTGCACCTAAGTGGAAAGAAGTAGAGCAAGCTGTGAAAAAGCAAGGGCTTCATCATCTCCAGGGCCTAATGGAGTTCCGTACAGAGTGTACAAGAGTGCTTCAGGAGTTCTACGAATCCTGTGGAAACTGATGAAAGTAGCATGGGAAAACAGGTTGTACCAAGAGCATGGCGCCGAGCAGGTGGAGTCTTTATACCTAAAGAAAAAGATTCTAGCAGCATCAGTCAGTTTCGCCCTATTTCCCTATTAAACGTAGAAGGCAAGATTTTCTTCAGCATTATTGCTCAGAGATTGTCAACTTACCTATTAAAGAACTGCTTCATTGACACTTCAATACAAAAAGCGGGCATTCCAGGTTTCCCAGGATGCTTAGAACACATCAATGTGATCTGGCAACAAATTCAATCAGCTAAAAAGGAGAGGAAGGAGCTCCATGTGACATTCCTGGATTTGGCTAATGCATATGGTTCAGTGCCACATGAACTTCTTTGGGCAGCATTTGATTTTTTCAGTGTACCAATGACAATAACAAATCTAGTGAAAGCCTACTTTGGAGATTTGCAATTTAGTTTTTCAACTTCAGAATTCAGCACTACATGGCAATGCCTAGAAGTTGGAATAATGGCAGGATGCACCATTTCTCCACTGGCTTTTACCATGGCAATGGAAGTAATCATTAGGGCATCAAAATGGGTAGTGGGAGGAGAGCGCTTGGCTTCTGAATACGACTACCACCAATTCGAGCATACATGGATGACATGACAACCATGACTACAACAGTAGCCTGCACTAATCGGTTATTGGGCAAATTAACCAATAACATTGAATGGGCACGAATGCAATTCAAGCCCACTAAATCAAGGAGCATCTCTATAATTAAAGGTAAAGTAGTAGATAAAACGTTCTTCATTAATGGTGAGGCAATACCAACAGTGTCTGAGAAGCCAGTGAAGAGCCTTGGGAGATGGTACGACGGGATCTAAAGGACACAGTTCGTGTGGGAGAAGTTAGACAACAAGCTGTGGAAGGGTTGAAGAGCATAGACAGCAGCGCTTTACCAGGCAAACTAAAACTCTGGTGCTTTCAGTTTGGCCTACTGCCAAGGTTGCTGTGGCCACTGACTGTGTACGAGGTTTCTTTGACAACAGTAGAGAAGCTGGAAGCTTTAATCAGTTCACACATCAGGAAATGGTTGGGAGTTCCACGCTGCCTCAGCAGAGTGGGACTTTATGGTAAAGGAATACTGCAGCTACCTGTCTCCGCTCTAACCGAGGAGTTTAAGTGCGCCAAGGTCCGACTGGAAATGACATTAGTAGAGTCACGCGACAAATGCGTAAGGGAGGCAGCACCTGTGTTGAAAACTGGAAGAAAGTGGGTGGCAAAGAAAGCTGTGGAGGATGCAAAGGCTGCCCTTCGAATTGGTGATATCATGGGGCAAGTTCAGCATGGAAGAGGGGGTCTTGGTCTCAGTTCAGCTCCTCCTACATGGCACAAGGCAGCCCCAGCGCAACGGAGGAAGCTTGTAGTCAACGAGGTGCAAAAGCAGGAGGAGAGGATGAGGTGTATAAAGGCCATTTCCCAGGGCAAGCAGGGAGAATGGATGAGATGGGAGAGTGTGGAACAACGCAAGATTGGCTGGCAAGACCTATGGTCAATGGAACAGAGCAGGATCAGTTTCCTTATAAGGTCAACATATGATGTTCTCCCATCACCACAGAACCTAAACCTCTGGGTAGGAGAGGATCCCTCATGTCCTTTGTGTTCATCACCTGCAACATTAAGGCACATTTTGACAGGATGTAAGGTGGCTCTTAGCCAAGGACGGTTTACTTGGCGCCATGACCAGGTGCTGCGATGTTTGGCCTTAGCATTGGAAGACAAGCGTAACATGACCAATAAGTTGCCACCTGTTCCATCAAAACATTACACACAAAAGACAACATTCCTCCGCCCAGGAGAGCAACCACCAAGAAAAGGTGTTAAAACCAATCCTCGCCCAGGACAACTGGAAGCTGCTAGAGACTGGAAAATGCTGGCGGATGTTGGTCAACGGCTTATTTTTCCACCTGAGATTGCCACCACAAACCTTCGACCAGATATTGTCTTGTGGTCTGGATCAGCACGCCTTGTTCACCTGGTGGAGTTAACAGTGCCATGGGAGGATGCTGTAGATGAGGCGTATGAGAGGAAGAAACTGCGGTATGCTCAACTAGCCACTGAAGCGAACAGCGAGGATGGAGAGTCTGGGTTTACCCAGTGGAAGTGGGATGTCGAGGATTTGTGGCACACTCTACAACCCGGTTTCTCAGAGATGTCGGATTCAATGGCCAAGAGTTGCGTCGCACAGTGAAGAACTTATCTGAAGCAGCAGAGAGGAGCAGCAACTGGCTGTGGTTGAGACGGAAAGATTCTGGCTGGGGATCTCAAGCACAATAGAAAGAAAGAAAGGCTGATATACAGGTAAGTAAGCTGGGCTGAGTTGAGTGGGGACGGAGGGGGTGATGCTGGGACGCCAGAATCACCGTCGAGCCCTCTTGAGGTGTCGTGGGCTAGTCGACGAAACACCGAGGATGGAAGGTGCCCACTTGAAGACCCCAGAGATGTACCCTACTTAGCTCAATCCAGACGGTTGTCATGCTGATGCGCTGGGGAGACCGCACTATGGTTGATCCCCGAGCCAGCATCGCAGCCGCTGTGTGTGCTGATGCGCTTAGGGAGGCAAAATAAGCTGATCCCTGGAGCCAGCATTACACTTCAGCCATCAACACCAGACAGAAGGATATCTACATCATCATATGGAAGGAAGCGCAAATGGATGGAGACACATATGGATCACATTAGTTTACTGTGAAGCTACGTCTTAGTTGGTGCTTATCTTGGCGAGAGCCAAGTTCAAATCAGCATGAAGTTTTAACATCTACTCTCATGTAATGGAAATCATTGGGATCTATGTACAAATATTACTTATGTGTTCGTAAATACTGCAAATTCGTAGATTCTGTCCTTCGTAGAATTTTTGCGTGCGATGAAATAAACAGCTCTTTTTTGTTCACAACTACCGTAAATTACTGCTCATTATACAAGAGAGACCGGAATTTATATCTTCTTATAAATAGATTTGCAACGGCGAAAGTCAAGATTTTGAACTTCCTTCTAATGAAGATAAATGAGTGGTATAGTGAACAGAAAGAAGTAGTAGGCAAATATAGGATTGAGCTATGGCTTCTGCAGACTCCGACCTTGATGCAACTATGGCACCGGCCAAAAACAAATTTACACAAAGACGAAATTGACCTGTAAGTTAGTGAAATGGACAAAAACAGGAAATATTATTTAACACTTTGCAGGGCCAAAAAACATTAAGAAACAAAACATGGAAGAAATAACTAATAAAATAAATTCACTGGGACCAGTGTCAGAGCTAGTATTTACTGGACCCTGGTGCAAGACTGAAGTACCCACCCCCCCCAAAAAAAAAACACAGAAAAAAACGCAGAGCTCTGCTGCAGCACAACCTTAAGAAAACCTTTTGAAAATAGATACATCAGCAGCAAAATCTTCAAAAAAAGTCTGCAAGAAAACATTCTAACAAGACAGTAATCAATCAAGTGACAGTATATTCAAACATTTTAATACATTGATTTTGTAGCAAGATTAATCAATTGGTCTGCATTATGCTAGGGAAATGAGACCAAATTTGATCAAAGAAATTACATAAGTTAGCTATATATCTGTGCTGTATGAAGTAATTTCTTGGCTCAGCTCAATAACATCTACACTGTTGCCAGCTCAGAAATTTACATCTCTGTGCCATGCCAGCTCAGAAAAGAGCCAACATCGCCATGAAAATTCATCTTGGCTCAGAAAATAACATCTACCCTGATGCCAGCTCAGAACACCATCAACTGAGGCCTGTGTGTCAGATCACTGATGTATCAAATTTGATTTGCTTTGTTCTTGTTTGCATTTCTGATTCCTGAATAAACTCTTTTTGATTGACTTTACCAGAAGAAGATTCATTATTTTGAAGTATAAATCGAACCTCTTACATGGAGCTGGTTTAATCTGGTATGAAGTTGTCCATGTGTACCAGCAATAATCAGAGCTATGACCACTCTGATTCAATTATAATTGCTGATACAGTATATAAATCAATCAGTACCTTTATTATTAACAACTTAAGAACTTACTTTGCTTTCTAAAACTTGGACTACTTTAAAATATGTAGTTTTATTAAGTTCAAGGAAACTTAATTCACACTTGCCTCTCTCATTTGTCTGTTGGGTCTTGTTAGATGTGGTTGGAGTTGTCATATCTCCTGTGGGAACATAAGCAACAATGTGTAGAAAAGTATCACCATTAGGCTAAAAAGGTGGCCAGCTGTTTAATAATTTTATGTTAATAGTGGGAGATCTAACTATTGCCCCTATAATGTATAAACCTGATCTTGTGCAGATCTCATTCCACTTATTGAGCTCTATGTATGTTCAGTCACAAGCACAATCACACACTGGTATGTTCAGTCACAAGCACAATCACACACTCTCTTTCCCTCAGTTTCTCCTCTATGAGTTAACAAAGCTCATTCCCCTGCCTTGGAGGTCTGACATAAAATTGTCCATATATTCAGATGAGTTATTACCTCTGTTTGCATCATAACTTGTTCCATGCTAATAATGCCAGCCTAGTCTTTGTTGTATTTTTATATTTGTATTTCATTCTGTAAGAGTATGGTTCAGATTATAGGTCAGCTCTACTGGGTTAATATTAGCTTACTGTACTTCATGGTGAGTCCTGTCAGAATGGTTTCATTTGAAGAAACTACCCCTACTGTATGCAATGATGCTCAACTCCAAGTCAATCATTTTAATTGTGAAATATGTTGCCAAAAACGTTTGTTTAAATCAGAAAACTGAATTGAAAACAAAACAAACACAGACTTGCCTGTCAGTTTCTGTTGGGATGGAGTTGTCATATATTCTGTGGGAATATAAACAGAAACTAAAGCTGAGGTGGCAGTTTCTCTTCTAAATAATTCATACCAACAATTATTAAACCTGATCTCTTCAGATTCATGAACTGCATGGTAAGTTGATCTTTGCCACACTTCAAAGCAGTTTTGCGTCTAATTGAAACTACTTGAGAGACACAATAGTTAACATGTCATTTAGTTCAATCCTCCATCCCCATACCAGCTTTAGAATATATCGTAGAGTATTTAATGATGGCCTTTGCAGTGCTGTACAGCAAACATTGTAATAAGTAAATAAATAAATAAAAATATTTGTAAATTACAGTAATGAGTAATATGAGAAGGGTCATTACAGGGCAGCAGTGTGGAGTAGTGGTGAGGGCTCTCGACTCTTGACCGGAGGGTCGTGGGTTCAATCCCAGGTGGGGGACACTGCTACTGTACCCTTGCACAAGGTACTTTACCTAGATTGCTCCAGTAGAAACCCAACTGTATAAATGGGTAATTGTATGGAAAAATAATGTGATATCTTGTAACAATTGTAAGTTGCCCTGGATAAGGGTGTCTGCTAAGAAATAAATAATAATAATTATGTTTTTTTTAAAGACACGGCTGTAATATTTTGCTTTGCTATATGGCAAACAGTAAGTATTTTTTTTTATTATTATATTTATTTTCCTATAACATATGTACCAGAATTATTTTTAATTTCAATTTTTACAATTTCAGCAGAGCCCCACCTGGGACATGTTTTGTTAGTTTCACTTTACTAACAGTACTATACAGAAGACTCACAAACACCTTTACAGATGTTGGTTTTCACTAAGACCCCTCATCTGATGACTAACAGGGTGGCTTTACAGGTATGGCCAAAAGTTTGCATCACCCTATAGAATTAACTAATTTTGCTTCATAAAGTCGAATTAAACCTGCTAAATAATGTTATGTTAACACATTGAACTACAAACCGTTTTGTAGTTTTGCATATACTTAATGCAAAACTGACAACAATTTTAAGATTTGACATTTCGAAATCTAACATGAAATACTGTACTACTTATGGCTTGCAGTAGATATTATTTTGTAGTTTATTGTAACATGATGTTAAATGCAAGATCTAAATTATATTTATATAGTTTTTTTTTTTTTTAATAATGTCTAAATTCTATATTTCTGGATGATGCAAAACTTTTGGCAATAGCTGTATTTGCCACTGTCAATTGAATCAGCTCCACTGTGACACAAAGTATTCAGCTCATTACTTACCTGTCACATGAAGGTAGACTGGGCGACTGCATTTGCTGTTTGCTGAGTTCACAAGCTTCTCTTTTCCATAGACACAGGTGTAGTTTCCAGTATCACTCCTCTTAATTTTTTTAATGGAAAACTTGACAGCTGGTATGCCTTTGGGATCGGGTTGTGAATCGACAAGGCTTCCATTTTTATACAGATGGAAAAAACTCTCTTTTCCTGTTGCATCTCTGAATTCAACTGGCATCATACATTTAAATGATACATCCATACCTTCCATTGCCCTCTGTTTGTCTAGCTGAAGTATGAACTGAGAGCCTGACTCTGAAAATACAGTTTAAGTTAAAAAATATGCCTTCAGAACATACCTAAAAATATTCAATAACAAACAGTAGAGTTTTATTAATCCAAACTCTGTTCCGATTAGTAGTTTGTTCATAATCTGTACCAAATTAAAAACACCTTCTCTAGTGTCATGTTTGATATTTTTTAGGTTATAGTTGATGATAAATCAGTAATAACCATTTGAATAAAACATTCAGAGACAGCTATTTTATACATTCTCACATAATTATAAGATTGAACTTTCTTCAGCCGATATCAGCAAGCATTTAATTATCATAGCATGGTTCGGATTAGTGGGAGTCTAGTGTATGGGAAATTTAGCTGAAATATTTCTAATACAATTTCAAGATTCATTCCAAGAATAATCAATTGACTGAAAGATCACTCTATTATTTATACATACTTGAAGTTTGTAAAACAACATTTCTTGAATGATTTAGGCTCTAAAAGTAGTTGTTACCAAAATGCATTTTTCCTAATCCACCTATTTAAGAACAAACCAAGCAATTTAAAATGTGATTTTGTTATTTTTCATATGAAATCAGTTAATTTCCTCCACACACAAAAAAACACACACACACACATACATGCAGGTGTTTGGTTTTGTACTCACCTTTTACATTGAGATAAACTGAAGAACCATGGCTGATGTTTTTCACATCTCCTGGATTCTTGTTTCCATACATGCAGGTATAGTTTCCAGCGTCATTCTTTCTGATGTCTTGTTTTATAAATGTGACAGCTGCCATTCCTCCGGGCTCCGGCAGTGAGCTGATCTTCTCTCTGTTTTTATATAAATGGAACCAATTCCTCTCCTTGTTGTCTGGTTGTTTTCCGTGTACAGCTGATGTTACACATTTGAATTCAACCTTCTCCCCTTCCACTACAGATGTTTTGCCAATTTGAATTATTGCTGTGCGAAGTGGCTCTGTAAAAATGTATTTAAAAATGAAAAAAATGCCAGATAAGAGAGAAAACAATCTGTTAAGCAAATATAGAACAAATGGCCACTTATTGAAGTGAGAATAAACTTTTTTATAGACATTTGACATTCCATGTATATAAATATGTTTAAAACATGACTTTTTTGGAAATTAAATAAGACCATTTGTTTTCTGAAAACACCACTTTTCTGTGTTCATGTGATCTGGAACATTTAATCCAATAACAATATATATATATTTTTTTCTATTTCATAAAAATTACCAGTAAAAATTAACCAGGAGAAAAGTTTAGTTTTATCAGTTTGATAATGCATGAAAAAGTCATCTTCGCAAATGCTACTAAATGTCATTCATTTTAAAAACATGCATTTATAGCATGTAGTTATTTGAAACTGGCCATAGCTCAAGCATTTTGGAATAGTAACAGTAATCTTACTATTCCTGCTAGAACCAAAGTCATTGTATTTATCTTGCTCTTAATTGTATTATTACTTGTACTGTGATTCTTGAAATGTATTTTTCGTTATGACTGTAAGTCGCCCTGGACAAGGGCGTCTGCTAAGAAATAAATAATAATAATAATAATAATAATAATAATAATAATAATAATAATAATAATAATAATAATAATAATAATAATGTAAACTAGAAATAAACAACATAAGAATATCTAAGAATCCAATGCCTGAGTTGTTTATTTCAGGTTGAGTAAATTCATGGTGTTTGTTTATTCTTTCAGCAATAATGGCTCTAAAGATTCTTCAGAGTAAACGACCTTGTGAATTTCACCCTGAATGTTACTCATTCATAATGCAATCAAGATTTAAATAATTGTATCTTATTATGTGAACCTGTCAGAGACACACATACCTGTCAAAACCAGCAGCACATCTCCAAGTGCAAAAACTGAAAAACAAATTAATCAATTTACAAATAAGAAAAGCAACATTTCAAATGTACGCACATAAGAAAGTTATCAAAGAAATAATACTTACACATCATGATTGAATGATTACCCCAACGCATATTGGGAAGCTGTCCAATTAATTTCTGAACCTACTAGTATGAAGTTCCTGTATTTGTAACACAACTAAACATGACAGTGAAAATGATTAGATTAATACAGTAATGCACATATGACAGCACCCTCCCTCACTGATCAAGTGTTTCCGTTACACATGTAAAAGTTGGCTATTAAAGTAACCAAAGATCAAGAGCAATACACAAATGGTATTGGTCGATCAAAGTTTTCTTTATAACCTCAATGTATCCTTCATCTGCATCAGCTGAAAGACAGTGCTTATTTTAAAGAATTCATGAACAGATACTAATAATTCAAATTTCAAATTATAAGGAATAGTGTACTGTAGCCTGTAAATAACTGTTGATAATTCCTTTGTTTTTTGGGGGGTAAACACACCAGAGCTTAATTTCACAGCTTTGAACAACAGTTTATCATTAATTATGTTGTCACTATTTAGTTTGACCCATCTTTATGATTTATAATAACTTGATATGAGTCTTGTTACAAGACATGACTTATAACACAATTTCTACATCTTCAGTCAAACTGCAAATGATCTTAACCTGAGAGACTCTGCCTCTGCACTTTTTTATCTTTGACTTTCTGCTCCCACACAGTCCCTGTTGAGTTTATGCCATCTTCTTTATGGGTGAATCTTTGCATCAACCCAACATCACATTTGTATGGCTATTTCTGACCAGACATGGGTGCTCCTGGGGTTTAGGGCTTTGCCAAGGTGTACAAGACAGCGCAGCCCTGTTTTTTAAAACCTCATCAACAATTCTCATTGAGCATCAGAGAATCTCTGCTTCCTCATTCTTCTCGATGGCTGTGTAGTGTCAGTCTACACACAGTATATACACTCACCTAACACCTTCTCCCAAACAAATGATTTGTGCTGCTCCTGTATACAGGTGGCCACTCCCCAATTAGCACTCAATTACCTAAGTGGAGAATGGCCACACCTGTGATGTGTAAGTACACATGTATTTATTAAGTAACTATAATGTAAATACAGAGCAATCAGAGACATTTAGTGTAAAGCATTATCAAGATTTGACATGGTGTTGGATCCTTTTTGTATTTCCTATACTGTAGAACTGTAATGGACTTCCAAAACATCATTATGCTCTACAGCGGGTGGCCAATCCTGGCCCTGGAGAGCCGCAGGGTCTTCTGGTTTTCATTCTTAACTTAATTACTTAACTGAAACAATAATTTTCTGAACTGGTCAACATTAACATTTTTCCAGGTCTTTAGCTATTGATTATTTAAAGATATCCAGAAAACCTGCAGGATTGTGGCTCTCCAGGACCAGGGTTGACCACCCCTGCTGTACAGTGTGATCACAAAACAAATGTAAGGGGTGTTTCAGTTTGTACACAGAATACTGGAGGACACTTCAGTGGTTGAATGTTCCCTGCTGTTAAATAATTTATTTCAAAGTGGCTAATAGATTGAGTCAAGGCTGGCTGGGGCCTGTGTCTAGAAGAGCAAAGTGTTTGAGTGAGATGGTGACCAGTATTAGGTTTCTCAGAACAATAGAATACACAGTGGTTTATGGGAGGAAGTGCTGACTCGTGCAGTTTACAACAGTACAGGTTCTTGGCTATTAAAGAGACATAAATTAAACCAACTGCACTGTACTGAATAGAGGGATTAAGAATGTTGGTTTACAGTAAGTATCGACTTAACTGCAGAACAACATTAAGAGACTGCGACGGAAATATAATGATCTTTGGTGGTAAATCTCCCTCCCGACATGTGAGGGCGCTAAGTAACGAGAAAATAGTACCCTGTTTAGCCTGACACTTCATCCCCAGTGTTAAAAGGAAGTCGGTCAACCAGAAAGGGGGTGGAGCTTCGGTGCACTAAGTCATCAACCCGGATAGGAAATGATGTGGCAGTCGTGGATTGGAGGAGTGGCTGCTACTGTTGACCAAGGGGTCATGTGTGACGGTACAAATAGGGGACGAAGCTACGTAATCTGTTCCTTCATTTTGGTTAAAGAAAACAACTCGGAAGGACCGTGTTTTGTGAAATCGTATCGTGAGTGTTTGTTTTGTTTTGTCTCTAATTGTTATTTAGTAGACGGCTAAACACGTCCAAAGCTGTCACCAGAGGCCAGGACCAACCAGGACAGCACTTCACATGTTACCACAATAAATTGTATTTAGCACCACGAGCACTACAGCACTCACCCAGGACTGGTGACCGTGTTTGTGTATTGTGTGTGTACTATTGACTGTGTTCATTGTTTGGAACTCTAATTCCGTTATTTAGAACAGTGCAATATCCATTGCTGGATATTGCCTGGGAAATATTATTTACGATTGTCAGACCTGGATTATAAAAAAAACCCACTTGTACTGGGATTGCTGTTGTCTGCATTTTCATTCAATCACCACATCACTCCTGCACCTGTACACTGCAAGCCACTTTGCCACAGAGACCATGGAGAATATTCAACTGATCGGAACAGCAGTGGATTTAAATACCACCACTTTCAAAAAATGAATAAAGGGCAACAGTGCATGTTAGTGTCTTTAGTTCTTATTATGTGTGTAAAAATATTTAAATGCATAAGATTCATATTTTTAATGATTTAAATGGTGGTGGCATTTAGATCCACAGCTGATTAGGTCAACTCAGTAGATCTCCATGGGCCTTATTTTAACCAAGGTCCTTTTCTTCGATGAGCACAAGACACAACCATTTGATGTAGCCAGGAAAACAGGATAAAGGCTTTTCATACAAGTGCAGCACTATGTAATAAATCAACAGTCAGCATGCAGGCTGAGCTCCAGCACTAACACTGTGTAATAAATCAACAGTCAGCATGCAGGCTGAGCTCCAGCACTAACACTGTGGCAGTCAGTCAACAGTTATTTATGAGCTTGTGGGTAAAATGTGTTTCCTCCCAAACTCCCCAAAATTCAAAGAAAAGAAATTGCATAACAGCAGTGAAAGGGTAAACCGTGGATATTCATCTTCACTTATTATAAAATATTGAAATAAAAGCTTTGAAAACTATAAGAAATGTCAACATGAATAGAAATTCATTTTTTTTTATTTAAAAGCATTTATAAGGGACTTTTAAACATTAACATTTAATACAGTTTCACAATTTACAAATCAATCCTAATCCTCTGATTTTTGTTTATTTATTTTTATTTATTTAGCAGACACCTTTATCCAAGGCGACTTACAGAGACAAGGGTGTGTGAACTATGCATGAGCTGCAGAGTCACTTACAATTACGTCTCACCCGAAAGACAGAGCACAAGGAGGTTAAGTGACTTGCTCAGGGTCACACAATGAGTCAGTGGCTGAGGTGGGATTTGAACCGGGGACCTCCTAGTTACAAGCCCTTTTCTTTAACCACTGGACCACACAGCCTCCTATGCTGTGCCACAATGACCTCCAGGACATAATTTGTGAGACAGTGTGTAAACGGCAGCTGGAAAGCTTGAGATAACATAGCAGACATAACAACAGGGGAGTCCATGCTCTGTATGCAGCTAAGCCTATTGCATGGAAACCCATCAGAACCCGGGAGCTGGGACTCTTCAAGAGCATGAGCCAGTGCTGCTCATAGCCTGGCTGTGCGAGATGTTTACAGAGTTCATTTTAGCAAGCTTAGAAAGGCGCTTAAAACACTGCTTCAGCAAACCACAGGATTTAAAATAGAAATGTTAAGAGGCCATCAACACACTGTATGTCATTTGTTGGTTACAGTGTGCCCTGATGAAAAGAAGAGAATATGTAACGTGTGTGAGATAACAGAAAATCAAAAAACAAATAGCAATTTACTTTATAACAACAACATGAAATACATACAGAGCTGTGCTGAAGAGGCTCTGTCTAAGTGTTATGTAATTGGGCCCCCCTTTGGAGTGACTGCTGTGAACACCAATTACAATTACAACACTGATAAGAAACAACCCAACACTGTTTTTTATTTGCAGTTTGGTAACTTTACTGGTTGGGTTTTTCATGTCTATCAAATGAGGAAGAAAAAAAAAACATAAATTGTTGACTGTCCCTAATTAAGTTTGCAGCACTTTCTTTTCAGTTGGTGGCCACGTGTGACAGACGCTTCCTGCACCTAGAAATAACTTGTCTGGTGATGTGATGAGTAGCATCCCATCAGAGAAGCTAAACAGAGCTCTCAAATTCCAATGCACAGGATGTCGAGCACAGCATGTATTAAAAACAAAGAATCGAGCAGTGCTTTGAAAACCTGGATCTGAGATCTGACAAAGGGGCTGGAGTTTGAATATATATATATATATATATATATATATATATATATATATATATATATATATAGTGACAGAGTGGTGTGTGGGACGTATGGTAAAGTGGTAAAGTGTTGGTAAATTTCCATGATAAATAACTGTAGTGGGTACTGTGTGTAGTGGGGTAAAATGGCTGCCAACTAAAAGACTGCATTTCCCAGAAGGCCATAGTCAAAATGGCCAAAGTTAATTGTGTAGCAGGGCACGTGTGTCTTGTTAGGACGGGGTCCTGGCTGTTTAAAGCCTTCCTCGAATCCAGTTCAGGAGGAGTCTACCAGTGAGATGGTTGTAGAGCAAGACATATGGTGTTTCTAAAAGATTACTGTGAGTTTTCAAGAAGAACTGTTACTGTGTGGAATAGTTGTGCTGTTTGTAAAATGACCAATTGTTTTCTGTACAGTTACAGATTAGTAGTAGTAATAATAATAATAATAATAATACACGTGTTCAACCATCCAATAGGACTATTCAATTTGTCTTTATCAGTATGATATGATGATACTAGCCAAAGCCTTTGTCTTCTTCACTTTGTTTCTCCACAGTTTCATGTTTATGACAGAAAATAAATATTAAAAAGTGTAGATAGGAACGTGTGTTATGTGATTTGAAAAAAAAAAAAAAAACAGAAGGGGAGAAAATCACAGTTTTTATTCCAAATTATCATTTGCATATTTTGTACTGAAAAGAGAAAGGCATCCATTAATGTGTGTGTTTATTCTTTCAGGACAAATGGTGAGAAAGACACTTCAGAGTGAAAGACCTTGTGAATTCCACCCTGAATGTTATTCATTTCTAAAGTAATCAAGCATTAAATCATTGCACATCTCCAAGTGCAAAAACTGAAAAACAAATGAATCCTCTTTTAACTGCACCTTTACTGTATTTAGCCTACAGTACTCCACAGATAATTGTATGCGTCCATCCTTCTGTACCAGTACGTCTGGTGCTGACCCTGGACAATGTGATGCCAAAGGGCATTGCTGGACTCCTTCCAGAAATGTAGAGGCACTTTGATGGGGTGCTGTGACAGAAATAGAATGATTCTTGGTGGTAAATCTCCCGACCGACCTGTGAGGGTGCTAAGTAAAGGGAACAGAGTACCCTGGACTGCATGGCCTGACAATTGTTCCCTGGGTTAAAAGGAAGTCGGTCGTCTAGAAAGGGGGCGGAACTCCGGTGCACTAACTCATCGACCCGGAAGGGAAACAATGTGGCAGCCGCGGATTGGAGGAATTGTTGCAATCATTTACCAAGGTGTCATGAGTGACATTACAAATAGGGGACGGAGCGACGTGATCTGTTCCCTTGTTAATGGTTAAGGAACGACCCGGAAGGACTAGTTTTGTGTGCATCGTATCTTGAGTGTTTTGTTTGTTTGTCTCTGATTGTTGCTCTTTGTTATTATTTATAAATGGCTAACACGTTCCGGAGCTGTCGCCAGAGGCCAGCTAACCCAGACATCACTGCACCTGTATCACGATAACTTGTATTTGCACCACGAGGACTGGTGGCCGTGTTTGTATATTGTGGATGTATTAACTGTGTGTTTATTATTTGGGACTGCAAACACGTTTTATAGAACAGTGCAATACAAATTATTTTGTGTTGCCTGGGATTAGTGTTTTGGTCACCAGATCTGGATTAAAAATTAAATCTCTTTTCTGATTATCACTGTCTGTTTCTTCATTGCGCACCGCATCACTCCTACACCTGTGCCCTGCAAACCAGTTTGCCACAGGTGCCCACCCCCTTTTATGTATTTGTATTATATTAAAACCCCATCCCTATACATCTCGTGAAAATGTGGCTGGAGCCTTAGTAAGGTAATTGTTTAATGGGTAATTAAGGCTCCAGCCACAGAATAAAGGACCCACTCCAGGCTCATAGGGAGAGATGGCTGAGGAGTAGAGAACGGGAGCGAGGAGGTAAAAGTAAATAGTCGAAAATGAAACAAATGCTATACGTGCTGGCGCAGAACCAGCATGATGTAGGAAATAACCCATGACAGGAGTGGGTTATTACGCTTATAAAATGGCTACATTTCTTTTTTGAAAATAATTACACAAACTAGCTTTTTTAAGGAAAAATAAGAAATATATTATGTATCCTTCCACTGAGAAAAAATAGTCCCTGAAGATTTTGATTGTAACATATATTTTGTGCTTTTTTATTATTTGCCATAAACATTACATAGAATATTGCCATTTATAGTAAAATTTAGGAGATTGAATAAAATGGCATTTGTGAATTGAAAGCAGACTGATTTCCCACATCTGAGGGAGGATTCAAGGAACAGCCACTTCACTGCACTGGCACTCAATGGAGGGGCTTCCGAGTGTTTTTTTTCTTTGTGGGAAATTATTCTACTCAGGCTTTGAGGCTTTGCGAAGCTGCCCAATAATTTCTGAGGCTGTTTTCATGCCAATGGCTGGTGACCGGCATAATTTCCCTAAATTGTAAACCAGCATTAGCTGATATGTGGACTTAACGACTTCCGTGTCAGTTTGAGCAGTGCCGCAGTCCTTCCCGTCCACGGCGAGCACAATAGAATTCTATGCCGAACCCGACCTTGTTTAAAAGCCCAACGGTTGTGTCAGCAGAGAGCAGGAGAGATTTTAATTTTGTTTTAAATATGTTTCTGAAATTGGAAGGTAGTGGTGAGATGTATCTGTTGTCGAGTTTAAACATTGCATACTCGCTAGTCAGTTTTATAAGGTGATATTTAATAAGTAGATGCCGCTGCTGCATATATATTACATGCTGAGTAAGACTTGCATGGTGATTTCTCAGATGGCTTTTGAATAATGTTACTGCTGCTGCTTGCCTCAGAGTTTTCTTTGTTCTGTTCTCTGACTAAATAAATACCACAGTATATTTGCCAATTTTTCTGTAATTCTTAGTGACAGAGATGAAAAACAGATTGTTGAGTGATTTAAATGCTGTTTCGGTTGTATGTTGACATTTTTACCTGCAGAAACACTGTTTAGATAATTGTTACTATTACGGCGTAGTAATATTTATAGATCAGGTAAGTAAGTTGGTCTATGATGTCATAGCCATGCGGAAAGAAAATTATTACCACACAGTCATGTGATCTTGTTCAGCCAATCATAGCACTCAATTTATCCAAGCCATTTTATAAAATTGTTTTTCTATTATAATTGATATTTGTCTGTTTTGTTTGGCCAACGAGCCGTTTTGTTTTGATAAAGTGTTTTTGTTTAAACTTTTCATTTATTAAATAAATGCGCAAGCAGTGCTTTTTCATACCCCAGTACTGCCTTGTGTGTCTATATCATCGGGTCTGTGACGTCATCTACCAGCCATCATTGTGACAGGCACTCAAAAGGGTGACATCTTAACTGGCTTGGCTAAACTTCAAGTTGATGGTATATCAGCACAATAACTTGTCTACATTTATCTGAGGTGAGAGTAAGAACATTGTTACAGCTCAGAGTCAGTTAAACCCTGACCAGTAGATGAACTGCACCTTCCACCAAGATAGCTCGGTATGTTCTTTAGAGGTGTTTCTACAATGTTCCTCACAGCAGTTCTTATTATAAACTTTCCCAAATCAATCCCTTTATCATATTTTAATTTTAATAGTAATAGTGTCTACTCTAACCAAAACACTGCCTTCTGACCAGTCAGGCCAGTAAATAGTGATGACTATCTAGGAGGGAGCTAGCATTCCTTCAACCTGAGCCTGAATAATAAACAGACCAGGGTAGAATCCCCCCCCCCTCTCAATATTGACCTGTAAAATCTAAAAGCACTTTATATATGTAATGTCCAGCACCAAGACATACTTAACAAGCACATCCATTCCTAGCACAATGTTACCAAATTCACAGGCTATGATAAATACGGGGGATAAATACATGGGGACCAGTACCAATTACACATTGGCACGCCTATCTTTCTGTTATATACATCTAATTTTCCATAACGCATTTGCAGTACAGATCAGCAGCTCCACTGAAGGAATACAGCAGGACCCACCCACACTGCCAGCATGTTTGACCACATTCCAGTTCCTGGCTGTAGGGGGCGCACTTTTCTGATTCTGAATTACATTGTCCCTGTCTTTCTGTTGGGCTGACCACTCTCTCACAATCTAGTGAATAGAGGCCTTCAGGTCTTTCATCCATCCTTCCATTATCATTAACCGCTTACTTCCTTTACAGGGTCGCGGTGAGCCGGAGCCTAACCCGGCATACACAGGGCTAAGCGAGACTACACCCTGGACGGGACGCCAGTCCATCGCAGGGCACCACACACACACTCACTCACACAGTGGGCAATTTAGAGTGACCAATCAACCTAGACAGCATGTCTTTGGAATTTGGGAGGAAACCGGAGTACCTGGAGAAAACCCACGCGAACACGGGGAGAACATGCAAACTCCACACAGACAGTATCCTAGGTCGGATTCGAGCCTAGGACCCTGGCGCTGTGAGGCAGCAGCGCTAACCACTACGCCACCGTGCCTCCCTCAGGTCTTTCACTCCCCTCTACTTTCTTCCAAGGCTTTCAAGATTTCCCCTACAGTATGTCCACCACATCATCTGACATACTTATCATCTCTGTTCCTAAACTGACTCTTTACCAGTTTGGGGACAAGGGCAACCTGGAATGGATTTCAGAAACATGCTGGATGAGTTGCTGGGGTTCTTCTGAAGCAATCAATGGCAGAGTCGGAAGGACAATATATTGAACTGGAACCTGTATAATTATATTTAAACATGAACAGTTAACTACACTTCAGAATCAGAATCATTCAGACACGCATTCCTTTCAATGTCTTTACTTATTTACTTCTTATTTACTTCTGTTATAAAGGGAACAAATGCAAATGTATGGCTCATGGCTACAATACAATGTTCCATTATTTTGTCTATAACAATCCTTTGTCACTAAATTTAGCTGCGGGACAATGACCAGGACTTAGTGTCAGTTTGAGGAACAGGCGGATAACATGAGCAACATAACAACAGTTAGGCACATGCTGTGCATGCAGCTCAGCATATGGCAATGAAACCAGATGCTGGGTTCAGCACCCCTGACTCTGAAAGCACAAAGCAGGCAATGCGTGGCTGAGGTGAAATAGAAATGACTCATATGAAGTTACAAACAGAAATTAATTATTTTTAGACATTAGACAGAAGAATGAGAAAGCCAATGCTACTCACAGCCTCATTGTGCAAGGCATATGCAGTGTTTAATTTTAGCATGCGTAGCGCTGTGACAAGAATGACAGAGCCTTGCTTAAGCAAACCACAGTATTTAAAACAGAAATGATAAAAGACCATTAATACAAAACATGTCCGGTGGTGGTTGCCCTGATGAAAAAAAAAACAGTGAGTTGAGATCATAGATAACAGACAACACAACAGCACAAATACATATTGTACACTTTATAACAATTAAGTTAAATACATACAGAGCCATTATGAGCACTAATCATGGACTGCCTGTATACCTTAGGTGAGGCAATCTAGCACTACTGCTAACTGGGGTCTGTGTAACCAGCTCTTGGTTATTGAAATACATCTAATTGTTTTACAGTATGAAAAGGAAACACATGAAAAACAAGAAATAACATTCCATTCATAACACAACAAATTAGATTCTCAAATCGTTTATCAAGTTATTTTGAAAGGAAAGAATACAATTTCCTGATAATTAATTGCTAAGTTGAACACCCACAACTTCATATTTATGTTTTCTAACCTGACACACACTGTATATAAAATGATAGACCAGGAATGATTCAAGATGTCACTTCTTGTGTCAGCCCCTTTAAAAGGTTACCAGTATTTGCACTTTTATTTTGCAGTTTCCTTTTCTTTTCCCAGGCCTATGCTATGCATTTACGTTGGATTACCATTGCTACCATACTATACTTTACTTTTACTCTTAACTGTTGCGTATGTTACAGTGTCTTCATCAGGTGCAGAGCTGGGTTTCTTCTTGGTGACACGGGCAGTGTTTATTTCTGAGTAGGTGAGTGTGTCGTCCTGTTGTTTTGAAGTCTGCTCCATCTTATTCTGCAATAAATTATCAGATTGGAGAGAGAGCAGGATAGCTAAACGGAACTAAACAAACTGTCCAAACAAAAAGAGATACAGTACAAGCTAATAAAAGAAAAGGGATTTTTATCCATCTGTAAATATATACCAGTAGCTGCACAGTATCTTCTTGTTATACCCTATCCACATTACTAAAAACAATACCTAAACAATGCGCAATGTGTTGACATCATGTCATTATCATTCACTTTGTTCACAGTCGTGTTTAAGCATGTGATTATTATGCATTATTTAGGTTGTGTGAATGAGGCGTTAGACACTGTCAAAGTTCCTCTACTCCATACCTGCTGAAAGGTTTCAACACAATTCATACACTCCTCAACTGAGAGTTTTTACCTACAGCCTATTTACAGGGGAAATGTAGCCATTAGTCAAAGGAAACCTAAGATGTCAAATGACCCTTTCCTGGTGCAAATTCAAATCACTCAACTCATTACATTAAGGTCTAAATTAACTTTATAATTCTAAACAACAGTAATAAAAAAATACCTGGATTGTTATCAGAGGGTCTGTATTTAACTTTGCATGAGCAGATAAAGCTTATGTCATGTATCAAGTCAGCCCGGTTTGAAGAATGTTTGTGGTCAGGATTGACGTGTCTTCAGCAGTAAATTTTGCTTCAATAAAATGATAAATAATGGAAATGTATCCATTTATATCAGAAATAACCTGTATATGTACAAGCAATTAGTTTGAGAGACGTGTAACATATAGGACTTACCACCATGGCGTAGACAGGTTCAGTTTGGACAGCAGGGTCTGAAATGGCATTTTATCAAATAGATTAGTTTCCTAGTTTGAATGGTAGTGAAACCAGCTTGTGACACAGCGAGATGAAGAAGTCCCCATTATTTAAACATACTTCATTTGTATCCATTGTGGTGAAGAATGCTCTGCCCTACCTCGTTTGGATTGCAGACTCTTCAGCACTCCTCCTATCAGCAGTAACAGCAGCACAAGGACCCCACATCCTACCCCTGCACCCAGGTACAGAGCTGGAACAGATCCTGGGGGGATCCACATACAAATGGGATTCATTGTAAGATCCAGTTAAATATGTGTAAACAGATTCTATAATTCACTAATAACCTATTGACATAAAAGCCTGATGTGTTCAAAACAAATGTAATCCAATCCTGTTTTTACCGTGCCTTGATCTTGCAGTATGTGAATAAGGTACATACAGTATGCTCCACAGTGAAGTCATACATTGTTGGTTTTTGAGCAGTTACACCAAACACACAATAATCATGTTTTTCACAAAGCCTAGTTTTTGTATGTAAGGATTGTGAAACTCTTGCCTATGTATTGCCCTGGCCTTGTGGGGAGAGGCTGGCTTCTCATAACCCAGAGTGCAGCTGTGACCTCAGAGGGATGATAAAACTATTGATTCTGCTTAATAAGATGTTTTGAGCCTATGTACCATAATAAAACCAATTAAAACTGGTTTAAGTTACTTTTGTTAAAAGTGACATGTTATAACTTTAGGTAAGTGTCATGGAACGCATAATAACACACTATACATTTGGAACATGTAGGATTTTCTGATAACCACACACCTTGTGTGGGGCAGGGTACACATTGTTCCAGTTAAATGGCATAAGTTCTTATTGTTTCATCAGCCTTTGTTCCTTTTCATTGTACAACACGTTACTTATGCTTCCCATTTAAATGATGAAGGAAGCGAGAAATCATTGAAACTGTCTGTAAACATTTTCCTGTGTTTAATGTAAGCTCTGAATCAATGCAGGGTTAATGAACTTTAAAATGAAGCTGTACATAGCTGGTGCACGTCAGCCGTTTGCAATCACCAGCCTTGTCCTTGTGATGCATGGGTATAGCGCTATGCTGCCTGTGAGAATTGAGCGAAACTCATATCATTGTTCTTAAATGTAACTTCTTGTTATCTGGGTTTCTGCTGACATTGGTAAAGTGAAGAAGAAACGCAAATATTAACTTTCAATGTGCTTTGTCTCACACCATGCATCATGCTCGGGAAATGAGACCAAATTTGATCAAGGAAATTACATAAGTAAGCTATATATCTGTGCTTTATGAAATAATTTCTTGGCTCAGCTCAATAACATCTACACTGATGCCAGCTCAGAAATTTACATCTCTGTGCCATGCCAGCTCAGAAAATAGCCAACATCGCCATGAAAGCTCAGCTTGGCTCAGAAAGTAACATCTACCCTGATGCCAGCTCAGAACACCATCAACTGAGGCCTGTGTGTCAAATCACTGATGTATCAAATTTGTTTTGCTGTGTTCCTGTTTGCATTTTTGATTCCTGAATAAACTCTTTGAGATTGACTTTACCTGAAGAAGATTATTTTTTAGGATAAATAGAACCTCTTACATGGAGCTGGTTTAATCTGGTATGAAGTTGTCCATGTGTACCAGCAATATTCAGAGCTGTGACCACTCTGATTCAATTATAATTTCTGATATGTTAGTTATTTACTGCCTTGAATATTGACAGCTTAAGAATTTACTTCTCTCTCTAAAACTAGGACTACTTTAAAATATGTGGTTTTATTAAGTTCAAGGAAACTTATAAAAAACGAAGTTATTCACACTTGCCTGTCTCATTCGTCTGTTGGGTCCTGTTAGATGTGGTTGGAGTTGTCATATCTCCTGTGGGAACATAAGCAACAACGTGTAGAAAAGTATCACCATTAGGCCAACAAGGTGGCCAGCTGTTCAATAATTTTAATAATTCAGACCAACATTAATTTGATGATAACATGCTATTTTTAATGATGTGAATAGTGGGAGATAGAAATACAAGCACAATCACACACGGGTATGTTCAGTCACAAGCACAATCACACACTGGTATGTTCAGTCACAAGCACTATCACACACGGGTATGTTCAGTCACAAGCACAATCACACACTGGTATGTTCAGTCACAAGCACTATCACACACAGGTATGTTCAGTCACAAGCAGAATCACACACTGGTATGTTCAATCACAAGCACAATCACACACTGGTATGTTGAGTCACAAGCACAATCACACACTCTCTTTCCTTCAGTTTCTCCTCTATGTGTTAACAAAGCTCATTTCCCCAGCCTTGGAGGTCTGACATAAAATTGTCCATATATACAGATGAGTTATTACCTCTGTTTGCATCATAACTTGTTCCATACTAATAATGCAACCCCAGTCTTTGTTTTGTTTTTGTATTTGTATTCCATTCATTAAGAGTATGGTTCAAAATATAGGTCAGTTCTACTGGGTTAATATTAGCGTACTGTACTTCATGGTGTGTCCTGTCAGAATGGTTTCATTTGAAGAAACTACCCCTACTGTATGCAATGATGGTTAACTGTGAGTTAATCATTTTCAACCATTTTGTCAAAACCTTTAATTTAAATCAGAAAACGGAATTGAGAACAAAACAAACACAGACTTGCCCGTCAGTTTCGGTTGGGATGGAGTTGTCGTATATTCTGTGGGAATATAAACAACAAAAATTAGAAATTAAATAATTCAGACCAACAATTATTAAACTGAGGGATTTTGATTATCTCTTCAGATTTATAAATTGCATGGAAATTGATCTTTGTCATAGTTCAAAGCAGTTTCATGTCTAATTGAAATGTCATCAAGCAGACAAACATTAATGGAGATTCAGTTCTATTCTCCATCCCCATACCAGCTTTAGAATATATCATAAACTATTTAATTATGGTCTTTGCAGTGCTGTACAGCACACATTGAAACTATTTGTAAATTACAGTAATGAGTAATATGAAAAGGCTCTTCATGTTTTTTTAAAGACCTGGCTGTGTTATTTTTCTTTGCTACATGGCAAACAGTAAGTTTTTATTTATTTATTTATTTATAATTATTATATTTATTTTCCTATACCATATGTACCAAAAGTATTTTTAAATTTAATTTTTACAATTTCAGCAGAGCCCCACCTGGGACATTTTTTGTTAGTTTCATCTTCCTAACAATACTGAAAAGAAGACTCACAAAAACCTTTACATATGTTGGTTTTCACAAAGACCCCTCATCTGATGACTAAAAGGGTGGCTTTACAGCTATGGCCAAAAGTTTTGCATCACCCTATAGAATTAACTAATTTTGCTTCATAAAGTCGAATTAAACCTGTTGAATAATGTTATGTTAACAAATTGAACTACAAACTGCTTTGTAGTTTTGCATATACTTAAACTGACAAGAATTTTAAGATTTGACATTTTGAAATCTAACATGAAATACTGTACTACTATTATGGCTGGCAGTAGATATTATTTTGTAGTTTCTTTGTAACATGATGTTAAATACAAGATCTAAATGATGTTATATATATATATATATATATATATATATATATATATATATATATATATATATATATATATATATATATATATATAAATTATGTCTAAATTCTAAATTTCTGGGTGACGCAAAACTTTTGTCCATAGCTGTATGTGCCACTGTCAATTGAATCGACCGCACAGTGATACAAAGTATTCAGCTCAATACTTACCTGTCACATGAAGGTAGACTGGGCGACTGTGTTTGCTGTTTGCTGAGTTCACAAGCTTCTCTTTTGTATAGACACAGGTGTAGTTTCCAGTATCACTCCTCTTAACTTTTTTAATGGAAAACTTGACAGCTGGTATGCCTTTGGGATCGGGTTGTGAATCAACAAGGCTTCCATTTTTATATAGATGGAAAAAACTCTCTTTTCCTGTTGCATCTCTGAATTCAACTGGCATCATACATTTAAATAATACGTCCGTTCCTTCCATTGCCCTCTGTTTATCTAGCTGAAGTATAAACTGAGAGCTTGACTCTGAAAATACAGTTTAAGTTAAAAAATGTGCCTTCAGAACATACCTAAAAATAATCAATAACAAGCAGTAGAGTTTTCTCATCCAAACCCTGTTCAGATTAGTGGTGTGATCGTAATCTGTACCATATTAAAAAAACACCTTATCTATTCTTATGTTTGATATTTTTTAAGGTATACTTGATGATAAATCTGTCATAACCATTAGTGTGAGTTTAGTGTATGGGAAATTTAGCTTAAATATTTTTAATACAATTTCAAGACTAATTTCAAGAATAATCAATTGACTGGAGGTTCAGTCTATTATTTATATATACTTTAAGTTTGTAACATAACATTTTTTGAAAGATTTAGGCTCTAAAAGTAGTTGTTACAAAAATGCATTTTTTCTATTACACCAATTTAAGAACAAACCATTCCATCAAAAAAAAAAGTTTCATTCAGGTGTTTCATCATTATTTGGTGCTGTACTTACCTTGTACACTGAGATAAACTGAAGAACCATGGCTGATGTTTTTCACATCTCCTGGATTCTTATTTCCATACATGCAGGTATAGTTTCCAGCGTCATTTTTTCTGATGTCTTGCTTTATAAATGTGACAGCTCCCATTCCTCTGGGCTCAGGCAGTGAGCTGATCCTCTCTCTGTTTTTATATAAATGGAACCAATTCCTCTCCTTGTTCTCTGGTTGTTGTCTGTGCACAGCTGATATTACACATTTGAATTCAACCTTCTCCCCTTCCACTACAGTCGTTTTGCCAATCTGAAGTATTGCTGTGTGAAGTGGCTCTGTAAAAATGTATTTAAAAATGAAAGAAATGACAGATGAGAGAGAACAATCTGTTAAGCAAATAATAACATATGGAAATATGGACATATGGACGCTTATTGAAGTGAGATTAATCTTTTTTATAGGCATGTTTTGTTCTGTTTCATAAAAGTTATCAGTAAAATATAACCAGGAGAAAAGTTTAGATTTATCAGTTTGATAATGCATGAATAAAGTCATCTTCGCAAATGCTACTAAATGTCATTAATTTAAAAAAAAACGTGTTTATGGCATGTAGTTATTTGAAACTGGCCATAGCTCAAGCATTTCGGAATAGTAACAGTGATTTTATTTGGAAGAAAAACACAAGGGTGCAATTTACAAAGCCTTATACTCCAAAACTATCATTTGCACCACTTCCTTCTGAAAAGAGAAAGACACTCATTAATGTTAGAAAACTAGAAATAAACAACATAAGTATACCTAAGAATCCAATGCCTGAGTTGTTTATTTCAGGTTGAGTAACTTCATTGTGTGTGTGTTTATTCTAACAAGAATAATGGAGCTAAAGATTCTTCAGAGTAAACGGCCTTGTGAATTTCACTCTGAATGTTACTCATTCGTAATGCAATCAAGATTTAATATTGAATCTTATTATGTTAGTGTGTCAGAGACACACACACATACAACACATACCTGTTGAAACCAGCAGCGCGTTTCCAAGTGCAAAAACTGAAATACAAATGAATCATTTTATAAATAAGAACATTTACATTTCAAATGTACTCACATAAGAAGGTTATCAAAATAATAATACTTACACATCATGATTGAATGAATACCCCAAGGCATATTGGGAAGCTGTCCAATTAATTTCTGAACCTACTAGCAAGAAGTTCCTCTGTTTGTAACACAACTAAATATAACAGTGAAAATGATTAGATCAATACAGTAATGCACATACGACAGCACCCTCCCTCACTGAACAAGTGTTTCCGTTACACATGTAAAAGTTGGCTATTAAAGTAACCAAAGATCAAGAGCAATACACAAATGGTATTGGTCCATCAAAGCCTCTCATTGTCATCATCTAAAGACCAGGTAGTTGTATTTTCTTTATAACCTCAATGTATTGTTCATCTGCATCAGCTGAAAAAGAGTGAAATTACTGTAAAGAATGAATGAACAGATACTAATAATTCAAATGATAAGGAATAACATACAGCAGCCTGTAAATAACTGTTGAGAATTCCTTCATTTTTTTCTTATACAAGATAAATACACCAGAGCTTCATTTCACAGCTTTGAAAAAAGTTTATCATTAATTATGTTGTCACTATTTAGTTTGACACATCTTTATGATTTACAATAACTTGATATGAGTCTTGTTACAAGACATGACTTATAACACAATTTCTACATCTTCAGTCAAACTGCAAAGGATCTTAACCTGAGAGACTCTGCCTCTGCACGTTTTATCTTTGACTTTCTGCTCCCACACGGTCCCTGTTGAGTTTATGCCATCTTCTTTATGGGTGAATCTTTGCATCAACCCAACATCACATTTTTATGGCTATTTCTGACCAGACATGGGTGCTCCTGGGGCTTTGCCAAGGTGTACAAGACAGCGCAGCCCTGTTTTTTAAAACTTCATCAACAATTCTCATTGAGCATCAGAGAATCTCTGCTTCCTCATTCTTCTCGATGGCTGTGTAGTGTCAGTCTACACACAGTATATACACTCACCTAACACCTTCTCCCAGACAAATTATTTCTGCTCCCCTCTATACAGGTGGCCACTCCCCAATTAGCACTCAATTACCTAAGTGGAGAATGGCCACACCTGTGATGTGTAAGTACACATGTATTTACTAAGTAACTACAATGTAAATACAGAATAATCAGAGACATTTAATGTAAAGCATTACCAAGATTTGACATGGTGTTGGATCCTTTTGTAATTCCATTACTGTATAACTGTAATGGATTTCCAAACATCATTATGATCTACAGCAGGGTGGCCAATCCTGGTCCTGGAGAGCCGCAGGGTCTTCTAGTTTTCATTCTTAACTTAATTACTCAACTGAACCAATAATTTTCTGAACTGGTCAACATTAACATTTTTTCCAGGTCTTTAGCTATTGATTATTTAAAGATACCCAGAAAATCTGCAGGATTGTGGCTCTCCAGGACCAGGGTTGACCACCTCTGCTGTACAGTGTGAGCACAAAAAAATGTAAGGGGTGTTTCAGTTTGTACACAGAATACTGGAGGACACTTCAGTGGTTGAATGTTCCCAACTGTTAAATAATATATTTCAAAGTGGCTAATAGATTGAGTCAAGGCATGCTGAGGCCTGTGTCTAGAAGAGCAAAGTGTTTGAGTGAGATGGTGACCAGTATTAGGTTTCTCAGAACAGCAGAATACACAGTGGTTTATGGGAGGAAGTGCTGACTCATGCAGTCTACAATAGTACAGGTTCTTGGCTATTAAAGAGACATAAATTAAACCAACTACACTGTACTGGATAGAGGGATTAAGAATGTCGGTTTTCAGTAAGTATTGACTTTGATTAACTGGAGAACGACATTAAGAGACTGTGACGGAAATACAATCATTTAACAAGGGGTCATGTGTGATGGTAGAAATAGGGGATGAAGCTACGTAATCTGTTCCTTCATTTTGGCTAAAGAAAACAACTCGGAAGTACCTGTGTTTTGTGAAATATCATGAGTGTTTGTTTTGTTTTGTCTCTAATTGTTACTTGTTATTTAGTAGACGGCTAAACACGTCCGGAGCTGTCGCCAGAAGCCAGCACCAAACCGGACAGCACTTCACATGTTACCACAATAAATTGTAGTTAGCACCACAAGCACTACAGCACTCACCCAGGACTGGAGACTGTGTTTGTGTATTGTGTGTGTACTACTGACTGTGTTCATTGTTTGGAACTGCAGTTCCGTTATTTAGAACAGTGCAATACCCATTGCTGGGTATTGCCTGGGAAATATTATTTACGATCGCCAGACCTGGATTATAAATAAAAACCACTTGTACTGGGATTGCTGTTGTCTGCTTTTTCATTCAATCACCACATCACTCCTGCACCTGTACACTGCAAGCCACTTTGCCACAGAGACCATGGAGAATATTCAACTGATCGGAACAGCAGTGGATTTAAATACCACCACTTTCAAAAAATGAATAAAGGGCAACATTGCATGTTAGTGTCTTTAGTTCTTATTATGTGTGTAAAAATATTAAAATGCATAAGATTCATATTTTTAATGATTGAAATGGTGGTGGCATTTAGATCCACAGATGATTAGGTCAACTCAGTAGATCTCCATGGGCCTTATTTTAACCAAGGTCCTTTTCTTCGATGAGCACAAGACACAACCATTTGATGTAGCCAGGAAAACAGGATAGAGGCTTTTCATACAAGTGCAGCAATATGTAATAAATCAACAGTCAGCATGCAGGCTGCGCTCCAGCACTAACACTGTGGCAGTCAGTCAACAGTTATTTATGAACTTGTGGGTAAAATGTGATTCCTCCCCAAACTCCCCAAAATTCAAAGAAAAGAAATTGCATAACAGCAGTGAAAGGGTAAACCATGGATATTCACCTTCACTTATTATAAAATATTGAAATAAAAGCTTTGAAAACTATAAGAAATGTCAACATGAATAGAAATTCAGTTTTATTTATTTAAAAGCATTTATAAGGGACCTTTAAACATTAACATTTAATGCAGTTTCACAATTTACAGATCAATTCTAATCCTCTAATTTTTGTTTATTTATTTAGCAGACACCTTTATCCAAGGCGACTTACAGAGACAAGGGTGTGTGAACTATGCATGAGCTGCAGAGTCACTTACAATTATGTCTCACCCGAAAGACGGAGTACAAGGAGGTTAAGTGACTTGCTCAGGGTCACACAATGAGTCAGTGGCTGAAGTGGGATTTGAACTGGGGACCTCCTAGTTACAAGCCCTTTTCTTTAACCACTGGACCACACAGCCTCCTTATGCTGTGCCACAATGACCTCCAGGACATAATTTGTGAGACAGTGTGTAAACGGCAGCTGGAAAGCTTGAGATAACATAGCAGACATAACAACAGGGGAGTCCATGCTGTGTATGCAGCTAAGCCTATTGCATGGAAACCCATCAGAACCCGGGGGCTGGGACTCTTCAAGAGCATGAGCCAGTGCTGCTCATAGCCTGGCTGTGCGAGACGTGTACAGAGTTCATTTTAGCAAGCTTAGAAAGGCACTTAAAACACTGCTTCAGCAAACCACAGGATTTAAAATAGAAATGTTAAGATGCAATTAACACACAACATGTCATTTGGTGGTTACAGTGTGCCCTGATGAAAAGAAGAGAATATGTAACGTGTGTGAGATAACAGAAAAACAAAAAACAAATAGAAATTAACTTTATAACAACATGAAATACATACAGAGCTGTGCTGAAGAGGCTCTGTCTAAGTGTTATCTAACTGGGCCCCACTTTGGAGTGACTGCTGTGAACACCAATTACAACACTGATAAGAAACAACCCAACACTGTTTCTTATTTGCAGTTTGGTAACTTTACTGGTTGGGTTTTTCATGTCTATCAAATGAGGAAGAAAAAAAACATCAATTGTTCATTGTCCCTGATTAAGTTTGCAGCACTTTCTTTTCAGTTGGTAGCCACGTGTGACAGACGCTTCCTGCACCTAGAAATAACTTGTCTGGTGATGTGATGAGTAGCATCCCATCAGAGAAGCTAAACAGAACTCTCAAATCCCAATGCACAGGGTGTCCCTGCCTTTCTGTTGGGCTGACCACTCTCTCACAATCTAGTGAATAGAGGCCTTCATGTATTTCACTCCCCTCTACTTTCTTCCAAGGCTTTCAAGATTTCCCCTACAGTATGTCCACCTTATCTACTGACATACTTATCATCTCTGTTTCTAAACTGACTCTTAACCAGTTTGTGGACAAGGGCAACCTGGAATGGATTTCAGAAACATGCTGGATGAGTTGCTGAGGTTCTTCTGAAGCGATCATGGGCAGAGTGGAGAAGGACAGCATATAGAACTGGAACCTGTATAATTATATTTAAACATGAACACTTAACTACACTTCAGAATCAGAATCATTCAGACACACATTCCTTTCAATGTCTTTATTTATTTACTTCTGTTATGAATGGAACAAATGCAAATGTATGGCTCATGGCTACATTACAATGTTCTATTATTTTGTCTATAACAATCCTTTGTCACTAAGTTTAGCTACCGAACAATGACCAGGACTTAGTGACAGTTTGAGGTAAAGGCGGATCACATGAGCAACATAACAACAGTTAGGTACATGCTGTGCATGCAGTTCAGCATATAGCAATGAAACCAGATGCTGGGTTCAGCACCCCTGACTCTGAAAGCACAAAGCAGGCAATGCTTGGCTGAGGGAAATAGAAATGACTAATATGAAGTTACAAACTGAAATGTATTATTTTTAGATATTAGACAGAAGAATGAGAAAGCCAATGCTACTCACAGCCTCATTGTGCAAAGCATATGCAGTGTTTAATTTTAGCATGTGTAGCGAGGTGACAAGAATGACAGAGAACCTTGCTTAAGCAAACCACATTAAAACAAAAATGATAAAAGACCATCAATACAAAACATATCAGCTGGTGGTGGCCCTGATGGAAAAAAACAGTGAGTTGAGATCATAGATAACAGACAACACAACCACACAAATACATATTGTACACTTTATAACAATGAAGTTAAATACATACAGAGCCATGCTGAAGTGGCTGTAGCTCAGAGATGTGGCTGATTGAACAGACCCACTTGAGCACTAATCATGGACTGCCTGTGTACCTTAGGTAAGGCAATCTAGCACTACTGCTAAATGGAGTCTGTGTAACCAGCTGCTGGTTATTGAAGTACATCTAATTGTTTTACAGTATGAAGAGAAAACACATGAAAAACAGTAAATAAGAATTATTTCTGGCTTTCATTTATAACACAACACATTAGGGTTTCAAAGCTGTTATCAAGTTCGTTTGAAAGGAAAGAATACTATTTACAATTCTAAACAACTTACAAGCTGAACATTCAGTCCTGGGCCTCTCTCAAGCACACTGGCAGTTTGTTTTCAAATGAACCCAATTTTAGACCCTTTTGCATTCACACCACACCTCAATCCAAGCTAAATCAGTTCACTGAGAATTCAGAAGTGACTTTGCCTTTAAGCAAATGATAATCCAGCTCTCTTTGTCATTTAGAGTACCGGTAAGTGGGGCTGGCATGAGGCAGGTTGTTCAGTCCTGGATCCTCGAAGCCAGGTAAGATTTACACACAAATGATTAGAATGTAATATTGGAGCAACAGAACCCAGAACCACCCAGAATGATTGACCATAAGAAATGCACTGTGGGTTAGCTTTAATTAAGAAATGCATTGTGTGTTAGCTTTGATTAAGAATCCCTCTTTAAACCCTAGAACCTGTGCAGAAGGTTTCATAGAAAATGCTATCAATGTGTCTTCTATTGTTTGACACATTCCACCACAGTCCCCTAGATAATTTATATCTCCAATGGTTTGTCAGTTCTGGGACAAGATTTTCAAAAAGTTGTAAATGAGGTTTTAATGAGGGTTTTAATTAATGAAAGAGTATATAACTCACCTTGAAACAGAAATTTAACAGACCGCGGCTGTGATGCCGACGATACAGAGAGAGAGTGTTAATTTCTTACAGACTACCTAGATAATTCAATATTTATAGTTATGACAATATATAAACCTTTTCTATACTTGTGATTATGAATGAGATTTATTCACTTGTTTTAACCATCTGTATCCTTACGGAAAGTTTATTGCATTGCTATGATCAATGCAACTGTAATAAAAACCTAAGAGTAAATAATGAAATCTTGGTATAGAAAACAGCATATTAGATACTACAATAATGTTTCCTTAGGTGATTGCGGATTTGCAATGCTTCCTGTGTCTTATCCACACAAGAATGAAGAACAGGCGTAGAAGGACACACAGATCCACTAGGAATGTGATCGAGATCATTGACATGGATTTTGCCTGAAGGTATTTGTAATGTTGTCAGACTCCCCACACTTTATGTACAATGTACATTTTCACCAACACATGTTTGTATGCATATACAATGTTCTTATATTACTGAAAGTGTTCAGTGGCTACTTTTAATCATGCTGAGTTTATTTGTCGTGGAGGCAAGCAAAGAGTACCAGAGAAAATACATGATTAGAAGATTCACCAAACAATTAATTATAAACAGATTATGTACTTGGTTTGGGAGTTCTATCGTAATTTTAAAGGCTTAATAACTATATAATGAAATGTTACATACATGGCATACATGTATAATAACTAACAACTATAAACACAAATGACACTTCAAAAATATTTATTTATATCCTACGATCGTACATACTAAAATACATACAAAAATAGATGTCAACATAAGAAAATAAATTCTAACCAATATACATACAGTAGATGGCTTACCACCCTGTTCCATCCAAAAACAAAATATTTCTTTCTTTTTAACCAAAAAAAGATTGCAAAATGCACATCAAAATAATTAATAATAATCAATCGTCAATCGTCAATCGGTCTGTCAATCGTCGCCAGCTATTAGTCTTGTCAACGCAGACCACAGCGGAGTACCCAAGCCTTTCGGTCTCGGGCCAGGCACATCCAATTCCATTAATAATAATAGTTTACAAATTATACACAACATAGATATACCCATTATTTTTTATTTCCATTTGGCTGCTGCTTGTTGATTGCTAGCAGTTTCTATAACAGAGAATTATGCTTCCATTCATTTTCTTGATCTAGTTAACATGTATTTTGATTAACAAGTTCCCCTTATCTAGTCGTTGAGACAGGAAGTGATGTATGTGACCTGCTACAAATTAGCTTTTTAATTAGAAATGCATTCCTTAACGACCTCATTGACTCAATTTCAAAGCATTATGGATTGATTTTATTAACACATTTTGTTTGAAAATCCCTTGATACTAAAGCTGTCATTACTGTACCGCGAGTTCAATACAATAACACTAGTCTTTGAAAATCCTCCCAGTGTCTCCATCTGATCGGACTCTGTATGATCATTCTGGCAGGTATGAAAGCAGAGAGTACTTGGATAAAAGGGAAAGACCAATGTATTGAATATTCAGGTATTTTTCAAAACAACATTCATTTTTCCTAGTGGTTTCCAGTATGTGGAAGTTTTAACTGTTGCGTATGTTACATTGTCTTCATTATGTGTAGATCTGGATTTCTTCTTGGTGACACGGGCAGTGTTTATTTCTGAGTAGGTGAGTGAGTCGTCCTGTTGCTTTGAAGGCTGCTTGGGCTAGTTCTGCAATAAATTAACAGATGATTGGAGAGAGGTCAGGATGGCTAAATGGTATGAAACAAACTGTCCAAACAAAGCGATACACACAAATAAAAGTAAAGGGCCTTTTATCCATCTGTAAATATATACCAGTAGTTGCACAATATCTTCCTGTTATACCCTATCCCATAGGTGCTGGAGACGGGTGGGCCAACGGGCCACTGCCCATGCACTTTTAAAACAGGGTGGGGGCCCTGCCCATGCACTTTTAAAACAGGGGGCCCTGCCCATGCACTTTTAAAACAGGGGGCCCTGCCCATGCACTTTTAAAACAGGGGGCCTGCCCACGCACTTTTAAAACAGGGGCGCTCTGCCCATGCACTTTTAAAACAGGGGGACCCTGCCCACCCACTTTTAACAGCAAGGGTGAGAAAAATAAATAAATAAATAAATAAAATAATATATTGAATCTCATTATTCTTCCAAAACACAGTGACACAGATAAATCAAATAAATCCACATATTTAGATAACCAGAACTGTGTTGATAGACAATAATCTTTCGCTAGCTATGCCGCCAGTTTCTACAGAGGTAAATTGAAGCTTTTAATAAATCCTTTGTGACAGAGTTCTCAAATGCTATGTGGAAGTTCGGATTGATTAAAACAACCTCTCTAGGTACTAGAACTGGCTGCAAATTACAGCGCGAGATGTTATATTTAATCAATTCGAACTTCAGTATATTGTTTTCGCAGAGTGCTGGAAGGGCGTTACTACATTATCAAAAAGGGGTGTTAAAGTCTCCAATACAAAAGTAGTAATTTACCAGGAAATGTATTATTTAAATTGTACAGAATCACCTCTCAGATTCAGTTGTGCAAAGATGGACCCAAGAATTTTTTCAAGCCGTTGGCTGCGGCAAGAGCTGACAAGCACGTGTGTGAAGACACAAATGAAGAAGGGCACACGGCCAAGAAAAAGGCAGTCTTTGCCCATATGTTCAAGGTAATAACCCGTTATCATGATCTGTAAATTGTGAAAAACTTTGCTGCAGCATATCACCTGAAGCTCATAGATTACCCATTTCTAAAGAACAAACTGCTCATGTATATGGATCAGGCGAGAAATCAAGGTTGAGATTTTTCAATTTTGACTGGTACAAAGATATGACATGGCTTGTGCTTTGTGAAACTCAAAAGAAAGCCTTCTGCACGTTGTGTCGATTTGCTACAGTCAAAAAACTAAACTTTTCGAAATGCGAAGATGATGCATTTATTTTGATTGGCATGAATGATTAGAAGTATTGTCCAGGAAGACTAAATGCCCACGAGAAATCAAATTACCACAGGGAATCCATTTCTAAACTACATGCTTACACAAGTAAAGTGAATGTGGATGTGCAGCTGCAACTGCAGAAAAAAACGAGCAAACTACAGATCGCTCTTATTTTTTGGAGCAACTGAAATGTATCCAGTATCTTATGAGACAAGGGCTGGCAGTTAGGGGACATTCAGATGATCAAAGTAACTTTCACAGGCTATATGAGTTTGTTTCGACAAATAACAAAGAAATGGAACAATGGCTGGTGAGAAACAAATGCCATTATAATTCACATGCTATTATCAATGAGCTGATTGAAGAAATGTACCGCCAGGCCTTTTCTAAATTAGCGAATGACGTCAAGCAGTCAGAAATATTTTCGGTTGTTATTGACGAAACCAAGGACGTAAATGGTCATGAACAGCTTGTGTTTGCCCTCCGCTGCATTGATGATACCTACACTATTGCTAAAGAGTTTGTTGGGCTCTATGATTGCTCGAAGACTGATGTGGTATGTGGCAGGATGGCTTGCAGTGGTGAGGTGTGGTGACGTCACGGACCAGGAAGTAACTGAACCAAAACAATGTATGGCGGGTGAAGCTGAATACTACGGCACTCAGCTGGATTTATTAAATAATAATACAAACAAAAGATTTAAACAAACAAGAAAACACAAAACAAAAAGGCGCGAGGGCCAAACAAATAAACAATTACTGTTTAGCAGTCGTTTTAAATGTAGTTCTTTCTCTCCTCACTCTCTCCGCTCCCGTACTCTCCTCTGTACACTCTCCCCGCAGCACGGACAGCTGCAGGTTCTTATACTCTGGCCGAGGGGTTAACTAGTTGTTAATTATCTTATTACCCTCGCCACAGTCTGCACACATTTGGTAAGGATGCGTGACTGTCAGCTAGTTAAATAATCAGTTGCTGATCAGCCACGCATCCTCATGGGGTTTTAAATTTTAAAAACAATAACAAATACGCGGGCGCTTTTATCCGCGCCGCAAACAATACTACAAAACAGTGCACATATAAATATAGGGCGGGACACTCCGCCACATGGTGTCTCTCATCAACACAATAAAAGACATATTGTTAAGAATGGGATTAGAGCTGAAAAACATCCGCGGACAGACGTCCGATGGTGCCAGTGTACTACAGGGGAAAAAGTCTAGTGTAGCGACCCTGATGAAGAAAGAAAATCCCAAAGCATTATTGATTCATTGCTTAAATCACAGCCTCAACCTTGTTTTGCAAGAGTCCTGGTTAGAAGTGCATTTGCCTAATGGTTAGAAGTGCATTTGAAGCAGTTCATGAAGTCCACAACACAATCCATGCCTCTGCAGAAAGGAAAACCATGTAAGCATCATTTCCACTAGACAGCCATAAGTCACTAAAACCTTTGTGTCAAACACAGTGGACAGCAAGAACACCAGCTATCAAGTCAATGCTGGAAAAGTATCAAGCAATCCTCAATACACTGGACACTGTTATCATTAAGGGGGAGAAATGGAAGCAGTGAAAAATGCTCCAGGACTGACTTGGAAAAATGTGATACCTTCTTTGGACTGAAAGCTTGCATTCAAGTTTTTTTTCTGCCAGTGAGGAGGTTGCTAGAGTATTGCAATCAAAGGCTGTTACTGTGGAGACTGCCATGACTTGCGCTGCGACCCTTCAGGAACACTTAACTAGAAGGCGCACGACACCTGCTTTGCTAAACTGTCTGCAGATGCTTTGGATGCTTCAAAGATCTAACCAATCCACCGTCACTGCCAAAATGGATTCAACAGCTACCACGATGCATTGATGATGGAAGTGCATTGCATGTATTCACAACTCCTGAAGAATACTTTCACCAACAATTCTTTCAACTGCTTGACATTCTTACCTATGAGGTGGATCAGAGGTTTAATCAGGAAACTCTGAAATTACTTAAACAAAGAATCTTCTGATTTCAGCAGCCAATGGAGATGTTGCTGAAATTCCTAATGAAATCCACAGTTTATATGCTGGTAACTTTGATTTTGATCATCTCCACATTACCTGAGCATGCTTAAAGATCTGCTGAAAACATTCAATCAATGTCAGAAGATGACACCCATCATAAACAAAGTGACGAAGTTGTCTGCTGTCGTGGACATACTTGGAGCTGATGAGTGGGCACACCAACTCCTTGCAGAAGTTGATAAACTTATTCGCAAATCCCTATGTCCAATGCAACTGCAGAACAAAGCTTTTCAGCAATGCAAAGAATTAAAACCTACCTGAGATCTACAATGGCATAAAAGTGTATGAATCATGTAATGTTTCTACATGTACATAAAGACATGATGCTTTGGACCTTGTGCAGGTTGCCAAGTCGTTTTGTGGATTTAATGATGCCAGGAATAGCTTTTTTGGAAAATTGGACTGTTTCCTGAACATCTGAAACATTTGTTGCTTGTATATAGTTCCCAACTAGTTCTGTAATTTCATCTTCTTGAGTGTTCTAAGTTACTGAAAATTACCCCACCTACCAACAAGACGGAAGACTAAAGTGATGAAACAACTGAACAAAAGTGCCTCAGACGTTACAGTAAGTTGCCTTTAAAATGAAATAACTGAAACAGATTTTAAATTAGTTAAAATGTTAAACTATTAGTCTTACACAGATTTTTTTTTTAAGTTACATTTGGCTGGCCCACCCACTTCTGCAGTCGTTCGGTGTCACTGCCATATTCACATTACTTACAAAATTATTATTATTATTAATTTCTTAGCAGATGCCCTTACCCAGGACGACTTACAATTGTTACAAGATATCAAATTATTTTTACATACAATTACTTTTTTTTTTTAACAAAACAATGCTCAACTAAGATCTTCAGGGTGAAATGGGAAATGTAGCTATTAGTCAATGAAAACCAAAGAGTTCAAATTACCCTTTCCTGGCACAAATTCAAATCACTCAAGTCATTATTACTACTCACTATCACAACTCAAGGTCAAAATAGTAATAATAACAATGCCTGGATTATTATTAATAATATTTATAATGTCTGGAGTCTCTATATCCAATGTTTTGTGTGTGTTTTTAACTGTGCATAAGCATATAAAGCATATGTGAGGAAGTATTTATCACACAACGATGGTAAATACTGGAAAACATATATCAGTCAGCCCAGTTTGAAGAATGTTTGTCTTCAACAGTAAATTTTGCTTCAATAGAATGATAAATAATGGCAATGTATCCATTCAAATCTCAAGGAACCTGTATATGTACAAGCAAATTGTTTGAGAGTTTTGTAACATATAGGACTTACCACCGTGATGTATACAGGTTCAATCTGGACAGCAGGGTCTGGAATGGCATTGTATCAAATAGATTAGTTTCCTAGTTTGAATGGAGTTGTAAACAGCTAGTGCACACTATGCATCAGTAACATCAAGCTATATTTTGCACCAAAGGCTGAACAATGGAAGACTGCAGTAAACACTCACGCAGGAATCATGCTTTTAATATAGAATTGAACATGATTGAGGGTCACAATAAATTGACACAGCGAGATGAAGAAGTTCCCATCATTTAAACATACTTCATTTGTATCCATTGTGGTGAAGAATGCTGAGCCCTACCTCGTTTGGATTGCAGACACTTCAGCACTCCTCCTATCAGCAGTAACAGCAGCACAAGGACCCCACATCCTACCCCTGCACCCAGGTACAGAGCTGGAACAGATCCTGGGGATCCACATACAAATGGGATTCATTGTAAGATCCAGTTAAATATGTGCAAACAGATACTATAATTCACTAATAACCTACTGACATAAAAGCGTGATCAATATGTGTTTAAAACAAATGTAAACCAATCTTGCAGCATGTGAATAGGGTACATACAGTATGCTCCACAGTGATGACATACATTGTTGGTCTTGGAGTAGGTACACCAAACATACAATAATCACGCTTTACAGAAAGCCTAGTTTTTGGAGTTGGTGTAATCTGGCATGAAATTGTCCATGTGTACCAGCAGTAATCAGAGCTGTGACCATTCTGATTCAATTATAATTTATGATACAGTATATAAATCAATTAGTACCTTTATTATTAACAAGTTAAGAACTTACTTTGCTTTCTAAAACTTGGACTACTTTAAAATAAGTGATTAAGATCAAGGACACTTATAAAAAACTAAGTTATTCAGACTTGCCTGTCTCATTTGTCTGTTGGGTCTTGTTAGATGTGGTTGGAGTTGTCATATCTCCTGTGGGAACATAACCAACAACGTGTAGAAAAGTATCACCATTAGGCCAACAAGGTGGCCAGCTGTTCAATAATTTTAATAAAATCTGTTAAGGATCCTGGCAGCGGTATTCTGGACTAGCTGCAGTCGGTTTATGGTGCATGCCGGGAGACCACCATATAGAGAGTTGCAGTAATCGAGTCAAGAGGAGAGAAATGCACGACAAAGTGTCTCTGCATCTGGGAGGGAAAGGTAGGGATGGACTTTGGAGATGTTTTGAAGATGGTAGAAGGAAGATTTGACTACGGAGGAGAAGTGGACATCAAAGGAGAGGTTGCTGTGAAGAAGTACAACAAGGCTTCGTACTGTGGGGGAAGGCAGCAGCAGACGGTTTCCGAGGTTGAGGACAGCTATATTTAGATTCTTAAGTTGAGTTTTAGATCCTACCAGAAGGAGTTCAGATTTACTAGTGTTCAGCTGAAGAAAATTGCCTCAGTGTCGTGAATGCAAGCCGAGAGCCAGACCATGGCAGAGGGTCTTCCAGGGTCTAGTTTTAAGTAGAGCTGGGTGTCATCAGCATAGCAGTGAAACATGAGGCTGTGTTGGCAAATGAGGTGACCCAAGGAAGCATGTAGATATTGAAGAGAAGGAGCCCAAAACAGATCATTGGGGACACCACAAGTGACTGGGTTTGCAACACCACTGCTTCCATCATAGAAGACAGACTGCATGCATCCGGATAGGTAAGAGGACATCCAGGAGAGACAGGTTCCAGAGATCCCACCGTACTTTTGAAGGTGGTCAAGAAGAATGCCATGATCTATAGTGTCAAAAGCAGCTGTTAGGTCAAGGAGGACAAGCACAGAGGGAGCACCAGCATCAGCATTGAACAGGAGATCATTCACAATCCGGAGCAGAGCAGTTTCAGTATTGTGATGCGGCCGGAAACCAGACTGTAGAGGTTCAAGCAGATTGTTGTCCATCAGATGTTTTGTCAGCTAACTGGCTACAGCCCTTTTGAGAGTTTCTGAGAGAAAAGGGAGATTGGAGATGGGACGGAAATTAAATAAGTCAGCCGGGTCGAGGAGGTTTTTGAGTACTGGCATAACTCGTGCAAGCTTGAGGGCAGCAGGAACCAAGCCAGAGTCCAGGGACAGGTTGAGAGTGTGCATAATGGAGGGAGCAAGATCAGAAGCACAGAGACGGACAAGGTTAGTCAGCCAGGGGTCCAGGGGGATGTGGCAGTAGTTGATTTCAACAATAAACCGGAAACATCAGCAATAGAGAGAGGAGAGAAAGAGATATCTTGAAATGACTTTCCTGTTCATGTCAGGATAACTCTAAATGACAGTTTGGTGTACAATGCTAGCAAAACATAATTTAAACATATATGTAAATCAATTTCAGATATCTTCATTTTATTTTGTAGCTCAAAATGAAATGAAAATATCATCAAAGGGTTTATTTACAGATATCTCATATTCATTTATATAAATCTGCAAATGATTTACAGATCTCTAAATATTTCAAGATATCTTCAAATGCAATTTGAGATATCTCTAAATGATAACTTGGCTTGCCATATACTGTATGTAATGATGGTTAACTCCTAGTCAATCATTTTAGTCGTGAAATAAAACGGTTTTAACTATTTTGTCAAAAACCTTGAAATTAGAAAACAAATAGAGACTTGCCTGTCAGTTTCTGTTGGGATGGAGTTGTCATATATTATGTGGGAATATAAACAACAACAATTAGAAACTAAAGCTGAGGTGGCAGTTTCTCTAATAAATAATTCAGACCAACAATTATTAAGCCTAGGGATTCTGATGATCTCTTCAGATTCATGAACTGCATGGAAATTGATCTTTACAACACTTCAAAGCAGTTTCATGTCTAATTGAAACTACATGAGAGACACAATAGTTAACATGTCATCAAGCAGACAAACATTAGATTCAGTTCTTCCACCCCCATACCAGCTTTAGAATATATCATAGACTATTTAATTATGGTCTTTGCAGTGCTGTGCAGTAAACATTGAAACAAATAAATAAATAAAACTATTTGTAAATTACAGTAATGAGTAATATGAGAAGGCTAATTATGATTTTTTAAAGACCCGGCTGTGCTATTTTGCTTTGCTATATGGCATACAGTAAGCATTTTTTTTATTATATTTATTTTCCTATACCATATGTACCAAAAGTATTTTTAATTTTAATTTGTGTTAGTTTCACCTTACTAGCAATATTGAAAAGAAGACTAACAAACACCTTTACAGATGCTGGGTTTCACAAAGAGCCCGCAACTGATGACTAAAGGGGTGGCTGTACAGCTCTGGCCAAAAGTTGTGCATCACCCTATAGAATTAACAACTTTTGCTTCATAAAGTAGAATTAAACCTGATAAATAATGCTATGTTAACACATTGAACTACAAACCACTTTGTAGTTTTGCATATACTTAATGAAAAACTGACAATTTTAAGATTTGACATTTTGATATCTAACATGAAATACTGTACTACTATTATGGCTTGCAGTAGATATTATTTTGTAGTTTCTTTATGACATAATGTTAAATACAAAATCTAAATTATGTTTATATATATGTTTTTTTAAATTATGTCTAAATTTTATTTTTCTGGATGATGCAAAATTTTGGCAATAGCTGTATGTGCCACTGTCAATTGAATCGACCGCACTGTGATACAAAGTATTCAGCTCAGTCCTTACCTGTCACATGAAGGTAGACTGGGCGACTGCGTTTGCTGTTTGCTGAGTTCACAAGCTTCTCTTTTCCATACACACAGGTGTAGTTTCCAGTATCACTCCTCTTAACTTTTTTAATGGAAAACTTGACAGCTGGTATGCCTTTGGGATCGGGTTGTGAATCGACAAGGCTTCCATCTTTATACAGATGGAAAAAACTCTCTTTTCCTGTTGCATCTCTGAAATCAACTGGTATCATGCATTTAAATGATACATCCATTCCTTCAGCTGCACTCTGTTTGTCTAGCTGAAGTATGAACTGATTGCTTGCCTCTGAAAATACAGTTTAAGTTAAAAATATGCCTTCAGAAAAATATTCACACCAAAAATATTCAATAACAAACAGTGGAGTTTTACTAATCTAAACCCTGTTCCGATTAGTGGTTTGATCATAATCTGTACCATATTAAAAACACCATATCTAGTCTTATGTTTGATATTTTTTGTTATAGTTGATGATAAATCAGTAATAACCATTTGAATAAAACATTCAGAGACAGCTATTTTATACATTCTCACAGAATTATAAGATTGAATTTTCTCCAGCCGATATCAATAATCATTTAATTACCAGAGCATGGTACAGCTTAGTGTGAGTCTAGTGTATGGGAAATTTAGCTTAAATATTTAAAACAATTTCAAGACTAATTTCAAGAATAATCAATTGACTGAAGGATCAGTCTATTATTTATATATACTTCAAGTTTGTAAAATAACATTTTTTGAATGATTTAGGCTCTAAAAGTAGTTGTTACAAAAATGCATTTTTCCTAATCCACCTATTTAAGAACAAACCAAGCATTTTAAAATGTGACTTTGTTATTTTTCATATGAAATCAGTTAATTCCCTTCACAAATAAATAAATAAATAGATAAATCATTCAGGTGTTTGGTTTTGTACTCACCTTTTACATTGAGATAAACTGAAGAACCATAGCTGATGTTTTTCACATTTCCTGGATTCTCTTTTCCATACATGCAGGTATAGTTTCCAGCGTCATTCTTTCTGATGTCTTGTTTTATAAATGTGACAGCTCCCATTCCTCCGGGCTCTGGCAGTGAGCTGATCTTCTCTCTGTCTTTATATAAATGGAACCAATTCTCCTTGTTCTCTGGTTGTTCTCCGTGCACAGCCGCTATTAGACATTTGAATTCAACCTTCTCCCTTTCCACTACAGTCGTTTTGCCAATCTGAATTATTGCTGTCCGAAGTGGCTCTGTAAACATATATTTAAAAATGAAAAAATGACAGATAAGCGAGAATGATCAGTTAAGCAAATAAGAACATATGAACATAGGGACACTTATTGAAGTGAGGTTAAACTTTTTTTTTTTATATATAGACATTTGACATCCCATGCCTATAAATATGTTTAAAACATGTTTTTAGAAAATGAAATAAGACCATTTGTTTTCTGAAAACTCCACTTTCTGTGTTCAAATGATTTGAAACATTTAATCCAAAAACAATATTACAGTTTTCTTCTGTTTCATAAAAGTTATCAGTAAAATGTAACCAGGAGAAAAGTTTATATTTATCAGTTTGATAATGCATGAATAAAGTCATCTTCGCAAATGCTACTAAATGTCATTAATTAAAAAAAAAAAAATGTGTTTATGGCATGTAGTTATTTGAATATGGCCATAGCTCAAGCATGTAGGAATAGTAACAGTGATGTTATTTGGAAGAAAAACACAAGGGTGCAATTTACAAAGACCTTTACTCCAAAACTATCATTTGCACTTCTTTCTGAAAAGAGAAAGACATCCATTAATGTGAGAACACTAGAAATAAACAACATAAGAATACCTAAGAATTCAATGCCTGAGTTGTTTATTTCAGGTTGAGTAACTTCATTGTGTGTGTGTTTATTCTAACAGGAATAATGGTGCTAAACATACTTCAGAGTAAATGTCTGAGAATTTCACCCTTTATGTTACTCATTCATAATGCAATCAAGATTTAAATCATTGTATCTTATTATGTGAACGTGTCAGAGACACACATACCTGTCGAAACCAGCAGCACGTCTCCAAGTGCAAAAACTGAAAAACAAATTCATCATTTTACAAATAAGAAAAAGTTAGCTTCTATTTTCTTTTAAAGAATAAAAAAGTTGATATGGTAAAATCCAATGTGCGGGAGTGATGTATTTTTCATTGTAACATGTGCTCTCCTATGCACCTGTCATGAGACTAATCAGGAGTGCAGATGTTTCATTGATTCAAATAAGAAAATTAACATTTCTAATGTTCACCCATAAAAAAGTTATCAAACAAATAATACTTACACAGTATGATTGAATGAATACCCCAACACATATTGGGAAGCTGTCCAATGAATTTCTGAAACTACCAGTATGAAGATCCTCTATTTGTAACATAACTAAACATGACAGTGAAAATGATTAGATCAATACAATAATGCACATACGACAGCACCCTCCCTCACTGAACAAGTGTTTCCGTTACACATGTAAAAGTTGACTATTAAAGTAACCAAAGATCAAGAGCAATACACAAATGGTATTGGTCAATCAAAGCCTCTCATTGTCATCATCTAAAGACCAGGTAGTTGTATTTTCTTTATAACCTCAATGTATTGTTCATCTGCATCAGCTGAAAGAGAGTGAACTTATTGTAAAGAATGAATGAACAGATACTAATAATTCAAATGATAAGGAATAACGTACAGCAGCCTGTAAATAACTGTTGAGAATTCCTTCATTTTTTGGTTACAAGATAAACCCACCAGAGCTTCATTTCACAGCTTTGAACATCAGTGTATCATTAATGATGTTGTCACTGTTTAGTTTTACCCATCTTTAGGATTTATACTGACCTGCTATGAGTCTGTTACATCTTCAGTTAAACTGGAAAGTATCTTAACCTGAGAGACTGCCTCTTCAACTTTCTGTTCCCACACGGTCCCTGTTGAGTTTATACCATCTTCTTTATGGGTGAATCTTTGCATCAACCCAACATCACATTTGTATGGCTATTTCTGACTAGACATGGGTGCTTCTGTGGTTTGCCAAAGTGTACAAGACAGCGCAGCCCTGTTTTTTAAAACTTCATCAACAATTCTCATTGAGCATCAGACAATCTCTGCTTCCTCATTCTTCTCGATGGCTGTGTAGTGTCAGTGAGTCTCCCTCGTAATGTGCACTGGCCATTTTTAATGAGAGCAGTATGACGCTAATCAGTTTCAGAAGCCTTATGTAGATGCAAGCAAAATTATTCAACATGTTGTCACTGGAACAATATTTATACACAGTTGTTGTTTTTGTATATAATAGTGGGCAATTTTACACAATGTATTTTGTAAAGATTAACAAAATTAACAAAATTAACAAAATAACACCACTTCATCAATCTAATCTACCTTTTCTCTATTTTTTCATTTCTTTCTTTTTTATTTTCATTCTTCTTTACTTTTTCTATGGGAAATCCACCACTCATACAACTCTTCCATACTGCTGACCACACACACCATAAACAGACTAATCACAGTGATGGGTTGGGGATGGACAGGAATGGACTAACCCTGCCTAGGTGCAAAGCCAAATAAGCACCCAGGATATGCACACTTGTATCAGAAAAGTGTTAGAGCTAGGGTTAGCATTAGGGTTAGGGTGTTAGGTTTAGAGTTAGCATTAGGGTTACAGTTAGGAATAGGGTTATGGTAAGGGTTATATCGTGCAAAAGGATTTACACATTAGTACATTGTAACTTTGTGTGAAAGGATAGCGCTTTCGCCCAAGATGTTACCGACAGGAATTAGAGACCCAGAGAGAGAAGCTGCAGTCTCAGGCACACATTTCTGTAAAAGGCACAAGGGTCAAAACAAAAGGTTTCCACAAAAACAGTACAGCTGGGCATTCGCCTTCACTATATAATTCTCAAAAACAAAGTCTAAACAGAGTATATACACTCACCTAACTCCCAAACAAAGGATTTCTGCTCCCCTCTATACAGGTGGCCACACCCCAATTAGCACTCAATTACCTAATTGGGGAATGGCCACATCTGTGATTGCTGGCAGGGATAGGATTTAACCCCATCGCTGCCACACTATGCATAACGGCATTGTAATTATGTGTAAGTACACATTTACTAAGTAAGTACAATGTAATTACAGAGTAATCAGAGACATTTAATGTAAAGCGTTACCAAGATTTGACATGGTGTTGGATCCTTTTTGTAATTCCTATATTGTATAACTGTAATGGATTTCCAAAACATAATTATGCTCTATAGCAGGGTGGCCTACCCTGGTCCTGGAGAGCCGCAGGGTCTTCTGGTTTTCATTCCACCTGAGTTCTCAATTACTTAACTGAACCAAATATTTTCTTAATTGGTCAACACTAACATTTCTTCCAGGTCTTCAGCTATTGATGATTTAAAGAAAGCCAGAAAACCTGCAGGATTGTGGCTCCCCTGAACCAGGGTTGGCGACCCCTGCTGTACAGTGTGAGCACAACATGATTGAGTTCACAGAACAAATGTAAGGGGTGTTTCAGTTTGTACACAGAATACTGGAGGTCACTTCAGTGGTTAAATGTTCCCTGCTGATAAATAATATATTTCAAAGTGGCTAATAGATTGAGTCAAGGCGTGCTGAGGCCTGTGTCTAGAAGAGCAAAGTGTTTGAGTGAGATGGTGACCAGTATTAGGTTTCTCAGAACAGTAGAATACACAGTGGTTTATGGGAGGAAGTGCTGACTCATACAGTCTACAGCAGTACAGGTTCTTTGCTATTAAAGAGACATAAATTAAACAAACTGTACTGTACTGGATAGAGGGATTAAGAATGACGGTTTACAATAAGTATCGACTTTGATTAACTGGAAAAGGACTTTAAGAGACCATGGAGAATATTCAACTGATCGGAACAGTAGTGGATTTGAATACCAACACTTTCAAAAAATGAATAAAGGGCAACAGTGCATGTTAGTGCCTTTAGTTCTTATTATGTGTGTAAAAATATTTAAATGTGTAAGATTCATATTTTTATGATTTAAATGGTGGTGGCATTTAGATCCACAGCTGATTAGTTCAATTCAATAGATCTTCATGGGCCTTATTTTAACCAAGGTCCTTTTCTTCGATAAGAACAAGACACAACCATTTGATGTAGCCAGGAAAACAGGATAGAGGCTTTTCATACAAGTGCAGCACTATGTAATAAATCAACAGTCAGCATGCAGGCTGAGCTCCAGCACTAACACTGTGGCAGTCAGTCAACAGTTATTTATGATCCTGTGGGTAATATCTGAATCCTCCCCAAACTTAAGTCAAAGTAAAGAAATTGCATAACAGCAATGAAAGGGTAAACCGTGGATATTCACCTTCACTTATTATAAATCATTGAAACAAAAGCTTTGAAAACTGCAAGAAATGCCAACAGGAATACAAATACAATTTCATTTATTTACAAATCAATCCTAATCCACTGATTTTTGCTGTCCCACAATGACCTCCAGGACATAGTTTGTGAGACAGTGTGTAAAGGGCATCTGGAAAGCTTTAGATAACATAGCAGACATAACAACAGGGGAGTCCATGCTCTGCGTGCAGCTAAGTGTATTGCATGGAAACCCATCAGAACCCGGGGGCTGGGACTCTTCAAGAGCATGAGCCAGTGCTGCTCATAGCCTGGTTGTGCGAGACGTGTACAGAGTTCATTTTAGCAAGCTTAGAAAGGAGCTTAAAACACTGCTTCAGCAAACCACAGGATTTAAAATAGAAATGTTAAGAGGCCATCAACACACAACATGTTATTTGGTGGTTACAGTGTGCACTGATGAGAAGAAGAGAATATGTAATGTGTGTCAGATAATAGAAAAACAAAAAGCAAATAGAAATTAACTTTATAACAATGACATGAAATACATACAGAGCTGTGCTGATGAGGCTCTGTCTAAGTGTTATCTAATTGGGCCCCACTTTGGAGTGACTGCTGTGAACACCAATTACAATTACAACACTGATAAGAAACAACCCTACACTGTTTTTTATTTGCAGTTTAGTAACTTTACTGGTTGGGTTTTTCATGTCTATCAAATGAGGAAAAAAAAAAACATCAATTGTTGATTGTCCCTGATTAAGTTTGCAGCACTTTCTTTTCAGTTGGTGGCCACGTGTGACAGACGCTTCCTGCACCTAGAAATAACTTGTCTGGTGATGTGATGAGTAGCATCCCATCAGAGAAGCTAAACAGAGCTCTCAAATTCCAATGCACAGGGTGTCGAGCACAGCATGTATTAAAAACAAAGAATCGAGCAGCACTTTGAACACCTGGATCTGAGATCTGTGAGCAGGTGATCACAGTGACTGAGCACTTTTAAAAAATATTGTACACTCCAGTTATATCTCTTTCCAAATTATATATATATATATATTTATATATGTATATATATATACACATGATTTCTTTGGTCTTGAGTGGGATTTTCTTTCGTGAGGTTCTTTCGTTGAAAAGATGTACTCTGCGAAATGCCATGCACATGGATTAGGGAGAGTGGAAAACAGAAAGTACTGATTAGAGGAGAAACCTCAAAATGGAGCGAGGTAACCAGTGGAGTACCACAGGGATCGGTATTAGGTCCTCTGCTATTCCTAATCTACATTAATGACTTAGATTCTGGTATAGTAAGCAAACTTAGATTTGCAGATGAACCAAAAATAGCAGTAGTGGCAAACACCACTGCAGCAGCAAAGGTCGTTCAAAATGATCTAGACAGCGTCCAGTATTGGGCAGACACATGGCAAATTACATTTAATATGGAAAAGTCTAAAATACTGCATGCAAGCAATAAAAATGTCCATTATAAATATCATATGGGAGATAATGAAATTGAAGAAGGAATCAATGAAAAAGATCAAGGGTTTATGTTGTCTTCATCTAGACAATGTGGGGAAGCTATAAAAAAAGTGAAAAGTGTTGACCTTAAATCAATGGAAGTAATGTTAACTTTACAATGCCTTAGTAAGACCTCACCTAGAATATTGTGTTCAGGTCTGGTCACCTCAGTACAAAAAGGATATTGTTGCTCTAGAAAGAGTGCAAAGAAGGTTTAAAAGGCATTTCATATGCAGACAGGCTAAAATAATTAAATCTATTCAGTCTTTTACAAAGAAGAGTACCCGGCGATCTGATTCAAGCTTTCAAAATTCTTAAAGGTATTGACAATGTTTACCCAGAGGACTTTTTTTGACCTGAAAAAAGAAACAAGGACCAGGGGTCACAAATGGAGATTAGATAAAGTTGCATTCAGAGCAGGAAATAGGAGGCACTTTTTACACAGAGAATTGTGGGAGTCTTGAACCAACTCCCCAGTAATGTTGTTGAAGCTGACACCCTGGGATCCTTCAAGAAACTGCTTGATGAGATTCTAACATCGCAATTCCCTACTTTTGTTGTTTTAATGTCAACCCTAACTGATGCTTTAACAAAGTCATTTGCAAAGGATAGATAGATAGATAGATAGATAGATAGATAGATAGATAGATAGATAGATAGATAGATAGATAGATATTACTTTTACTTTTTCAAAAGTCTTTATTGACTTTTGGTACAAAACACAATAGGAACAATAATTACATTATTTTTTCTTTAAATATTTACAAAAAATTAAAACATTCAGTCATTATAAATAAATAAATAAATAAATAAATAAATAAATTTCTCCTTCAGTCTCACTGAGCACACCCCCAATACACCAATTTAACTGAAAAGAATCGAGATCATGGATCATGCGGTGATAACTGAAATCCAGCTTGATTCTACTAATCACCAGCATTCTAAAAACAGTAACGGCATCTGTTTCCCCAACCTGGGCAATTTGAGCTTTCCTAGATTTTAAAATGGAGAGCTTGGCCTGCCCCAAAAGAAAGTTAAGCAACTGGCACAGATGCTTCTTTTTCCTTAATATAGGGCACACCAAAACAAAACACATTCAGAAAAGACCACATTCAGTTTCACAAATACATTATTCAGTACAGTAAAAGAGAGGCTAATCTTTTACAAAAGATAAAACTATGAAAGACAGTCTCTCTTTGTGAACAAAAGGACATTTATCAGATACCATTGGGTCTAGTATGCAGAGGTAGGCATTAACAGCAAGAATCGTGTGCAAGAGTCTCCACTGTAGATCTCCCAGCCTCTTTGACAGGGAGGTTTATAGAGGCTTCTCCACGCCGGCCTGACCTGCTCTTCCACCTCCAACCGCTCTCTCCAAGATGTATCTGGAAGGCCCTGTAATTGCTTCTCGTGTCTTAGCTTTACACATAATTCATACAATGTGTCCCCTTCACACTTGACAGGGGAGATCTGTCAAGTTCTCGATTTTAAACAAATGCCCTTTGTCTCCGTGTCTCGGCTGATAGCTGGGGAGATCTGTATGAGAGGGAAAGGTGTTTCACAGGGGGAAGAGATACAGTTAGTAAAGCCCTTTCTTAGAGTCTCATTCTGTGCATTTGATAACACTGCATGAATCTGGGAAAGCAACAACCCAGCTACCCTCACAGACCGCAACCCCAAAGTTAAAGACAAGCTCTGTGGACTTTTCCAATTAAAACTCTCCAGATCTAAAACATGTCGTAACTTGATGACCCCGGCCTTTATCATTACATTAGTAAAAGCCTGTGATTTTAACATTTCCACTTTAAAAAGAGGATTAAAAACCAGAGGTCTCTCCAAAAGCCAGTAAAAATCTAAAGCCTCTTCATCCAAACCCACCCTCAGACTCTGCCACGCTTTCAACACACTCTGATAGTAGGCTGGTAGTTTGGAACAAACAAACAGAGTAGTGTCTAAAAAGAAAATATGCATCCCAAGACCCAGCCCTCCAACTTGATGCAAGAAGAGTAAAGCCACGTCAACCCAGGGAGGCTTCTCACTGCTATAAAGCATTTTTTGGACAGCCTGCAGTCTAAAAGCAGCAGTCCTGCTGGACAGGTCCATCAATCCCTGACCCCCTTCTTCCAGAGGTAGGTACAGTACCAATGCAGTCCATCAAAGAAAAAACTTAAAAATTCACTCTGGATTTTTTTTAAAAACGCCCGGTCAGGTTCTACACATATACACTTGTGCCAGAGCATGGAAGCAGCCAAGTTGTTTATTATTAAAACTCTGCCCCTATACGAGAGCTGTGGCAAAACCCAGCGCCACCTCTGCAAACGCCCCCGTATTGCCTCCAACACTCCCTCCCAATTCCTCTCAGCTGCTCTTGCACCTCCCAAAAAAACCCCTAGGTGTCTAAACTCTTCCCGGCTCCAGAGCAATCCACCGGGCAACACTGGAGGCCCAGGCTTCGTCCAGTTCCCAAGTAAGAAAGCCCCACTCTTCAACCAATTAATTCTAGCAGATGAGACTCTTTCATAAAGCTGTTGACTGTCACAGAGTTTATCAACATCTGCTTGGCTGGTTATAAAAACTGAGATGTCATCTGCATAGGCAGATACTTCTATGGGCTGAGCCGGACTACCTGGGATAGTGAGCCCTGTTAGAACATGCCTGAGCCTGCAAATAAGGGGTTCGATGGACAGGGAATAGAGCATTCCCGAGAGAGGGCAGCCTTGTCTGATACCCCTGTGAACTGGGAAAGGTCCACTCAGCTCCCCGTTGATCTTCAGCAGACTGGAAATGTCACAGTACAGGAACTGTATGTGGGATAGAAATCCCAGGCCAAATCCAAAGGCTTCAAATACCTTCCATAAGTACTTGTGATCGACTCTGTCAAAGGCTTTCTCCTGATCAAGAGAGATAAGCCCAGCAGGGAAACCGAAGAGCTCAGAGGCAGCCAATGTGTCTCGAATTAAAAAAATACTGTCAAAAATGCTTCTACTGGGCACGCAATAGGTTTGGTCGGGATGAATAATATTTCCCATTACAGTGCTCAACCGATTAGCGAGGGCTTTCGATATTATTTTGTAATCAGAGGCCAACAATGACACAGGCCTCCAGTTTTTGATATGGCACAAGTCCCCTTTTTTTGGCAGCAAAGTTATCACTGCCCTTCTACAAATCAACGGCAGCTCCCCTTTCTCCAGACTTTCTGCGTAGACTGCATGTAGATCTTTCCCAAGCAAAGTCCAGAAAGACTTGAAAAACTCGACAGGTAGTCCATCCAATCCTGGAGTTATTCCTCCCTTCAGCCCCATGAGAGCGTCAGAGAGCTCCTGTACTGTCAGAGGTCTGTCTAGAAAACTTTTCTCCTCTTCAGAGATCTTCGGCAGAGTCTCCAAGAAGCGCTGTGTCTCCTCCGGCTGTCCTTCAGCTTCCGCTGTGAACAGCTTTGTGTAGAAGTCCACAGCACATCGCCGGATCTCTCTGGGCTCCCTCAACTCGTCCCCTGACAGTGTCTTCAGGCAGTGAATTACTTTGCGCTGTGCACTCTTTTTCTCCCTGCCAAAGAAAAACTGTGTTGGCGCATCCACCTCTGCAAGGTATTGCACTCTAGACCTCACCAGCACCCCCTGCACTTTGACATTCAGCAGCTCAGCCAGCTGCTGTTTTTTATTTTTGAGCTCTTGAATCATCCTGCTATTGGGATTAGACTGTAGAGCTCCCTGAAGCTCTAACATGTCTCTCTCCAGCTCTTCCAGAGTCTCAGTTATCCCCTTTGTGGCATTAGCAGTGTACTGCTGACAGAACAACCTGACCTGCACCTTCCCCACATCCCACCACTGAGCCAGAGAAGTAAAAGCAGCTTTCTGCTGTTTCCTCCTGTTCCATAAAAAGGTTAGGCATTCCTTAAAATGTGTATCTTTCAGCAGCTGAATGTTAAAATGCCAGTAAGAACGTTTTGTCATTTGGGAAGGCAATAAAACATGAACTGTTAAAGACTGTGATCAGAAAGACCGGTGGGAGAAATAAAACACTTGGTGAACAGGCTAAAATGCTGCTTAAAAGTATAAAAACGGTCTAATCTCGCTAAAGAGACCGTTTTTTCACACACTTTGACCCATATGTACTGTCTATTTGTGCCATTGAATGCTTTCCACACGTCAGACAAGTCGTGCTTATTTAAAATCATTAAAAGCTCTTTGGCAGACTGTGGGTGCGGCTCAGGGTGATTTCGATCATCTAAACAATTTACAGTGCAGTTAAAATCACCGGCTAAAAACAGGACTTCCTCACTTCCACAACCGTTCAGAACTGTATCTAAAATATGAAAGAAAGCAATCCGTTCTCTGCCCTCATTTGGTGCGTAAATATTAAAAAAGACAAGCGAGATTTCACCGACTTTCGCTTGCACTTTAAGTAACCGCCCCTTCACTACCTCAGTGACATCATAAGAAACTGGTTTAAAGTCTTTTGAAAAAGGACTGCCACCCCAGCACTCACACTAGATCCGTGACTAAAAAAGTCTCCCCTTCCAATCCCTGGCCCAGTCTATTTGATTCCTAGAATCAGTGTGTGTCTCTTGCAACAAAATTACTTTCAAATCTTTCTGCCCCAGATACTCAAACAACGCGCTCTCTTTAAATCATCCCTACACCCGTTTATATTTAATGACCCAATCTTAAGAGAGCTCATGTTAGGGAGAGATAGAAAGATACAAACAAGAAAGAAGGAAAGAAACCACTTATCCGTGGGAGAAGAAAATTGAAAAAACTGTCAACTATTTTAAGCAGTTTTAGACTGCTTATTAACCTTTGCAATTTAGTTCTTTAGACACCAGCGCTCCTGTTCATAAAGACCAGAGCCTGAAACTTTCTGTAGCAAAAAACGTGCCGACAGTAAAAACATTTTAATGTTAGGAAAATGGTCTTCAACGCTGACCCCCCTCCTACCCTAACTGATGCATTAACAAAGTTTTTTGCAAAGAATATATAGATGTAGATATAGATAGATAGATAGATAGATAGATAGATAGATAGATAGATAGATATTCATATTGACTTCATGTCAGTGCAAAATGACTGAAATCAAAAAGTAGATTGCATCAACAGTAAAATCATAGGTCATTTTAAATTTAAAAATCTGTAATATGGAACAGAAAAAAACAAACATTTGTAACAGACACATTGAATAGACATTTTTTTTATTCAAAAGTGTATTCATGAATGAAAAAACAAACATGTGTTGGGCAATACACAGATAAATGTGTCATTACAGTACATTGGTAATGAATTGTCTTGTTAACATCATTAGCTTTACTGTTTTACAGAGTTTGCAATTATCACTCATTCTGAGTGGTCCTGGTTCCATTGCTCCAATATTGAGTTTATATCATGTTTCTAATAAATCTGCCTTTACCTTGTCCACTCTACCAGCAGCACCAACATGTCTATAGAAAGGAGAGTAAGAGGGGCTGGCAGAGCTGACAGGTAACCTGCCAGATTCTTTACATCTCCAATGGGTTGTCAGTTTTGGAAGCTTCAACTGTTGCGTTTTCTACATCAGATCCGTCAGATTGTGCTGTACATGTTTTTTTGGGGACAGGGGGAGTGTGTGTTTTTGGATCGGGGATTGTGTCGTCCTGTTGCTGTGGAGACCGATTCAACTTATTCTGCAATAAATAAAAAGGTAAAGTAATTAGAGAGAGACAGAGTGTGGAGCAAGGGATATATTAGGAATATATCACTTGGATCCTTTCAGACCCAACTTGACAAGGTTTTGAGATCAATCAGCTACAAGAAACAAATCTCATTCGTAATTTTCCTATTTTCTTATATAAGGTGATGTGTCAGGTCAGGAAAGCTGAACTGTGAATAATCAATTGCGTTACAAGTAGATTCAGCACTTTATTAAAACAGGGGGCCTAATAACGGGCTGTAAATATATACCAGTAGTTGCACAATACCTGCTTGTAATACTTTATCAGCTCCACCTAAATAATAAATAAGACCATTTGTTCTCTGAAAACGCCACTTTTCTGTGCTCATGTGATCTGGAACATTTAATCAAATAACAATATTACACTTTTTTCTAAACAGAACATGAGTTTTGAAAGCCGATTTTAATTTTCAGAAAACATGTTTTCAAAAAACTGTCACAGCATAGATGGATAAAGAAAGGTAACTTTCTTAGTTAATAAAGTGATAACTGCTAGCATATTAACATGTTAATACATGTGTTTTAATGTTTGTTAATACTAAATCCAATATATTGTGACTTTTACCCCTTTTTCCTTAATGATTCTCAGCTCATGATTCTCAGTCATAGCTGTTTCAATAAAGGCATTCTACAATTTGTCAGTAAAATGTAAGATTACTTTTTTTACTCTTTTGTGTTCTGGTTACGTGCGGTGATGGTCATGTGTGATTATGCTATGGATATTATGTAAGAAGTGTAAAGAATGGTAAAGATGTCGAGGACTTCAGAACAATTGAAATGAACCGACATGAAATGTTTGCCAGCTCTTCAGATGAATGTGTTGTGCTGCTGTAGTGTTGACCGATGCAGTTGCTGAAACTGCTTTTAAAATGTGCCCTGAGGTATATGAAGTATATATTTGTTACATTAATCCAAGACAAAGTTTAAATTAATCTGTCTCTTTTTAAAACTGGTTAAAACTAGGGCCACGGAAAACAGATTTATCAGTATAACAATACAAGAAAAAAGCCATCTTTGTAAATGTTAATACATTTTTCATTCATTTCATAAACACATGTTTATTGTGTATAGTTATTTGAAATTGGCTCCAGTTCAAGCATTTCAGAATAGTAATGTTATTTGGTAGATAAACACAAGGGTACAATTTACAAAGCCTGTACTCTAAACTATCATCTGCACTACTTCTTTCTGAAAAGATAAACACCCATTAATGTGAGAAAACTAGAAATAAACAACATAAGAATACCTAAGAATTCAATTCCTGAATTTCAGGTTGAGTAGCTTCATTGTGTGTGTTTATTCTTTCAAGAATAATGGTGATAAAGATAATTTGGAGAAAATGTCTTTGAGAAATTCACCGCGAATGTTCTTAATTTCTAATGTAATCAAGCATTAAATCATTGTATGTTATTATGTCAGCGTGTGAGAGGCACACATACCTGTCAAAACCAGCAGCACGTCTCCAAGTGCAAAAACTGAAAAACAAATGAATCATTTACAAATAAGAAACACAACATTTCAAATTTACTCATAAAAAATGTATGAAAGATGTAAAACTTACAAATCATGATTAATTTCACATTCCAAGGCACATTAAAACGCTGTTCACTTAATCTCTAAAACTAATACTATACAGTTCCTCAATCTGTAACACAACTAAATGTAACAGTGCACACTATGAGATTATAATACAGCAATGGAAGCTCGTGCGCAATAGAAATGCGTGTTTCCGTTACGCATGTATATTTCTGGCATAATCAGACGAATATCAATGTGGCAACAAACGATCAAGAGTGATAAACAAATAGTTTGAGCCTTTCACATTCTCTCATTGTTGTCATCTAAACACTGCAACTAAAAATATTGTTCATGCACACCCTGTAGCCCACACATGTGGCAATCCATGTATAACAATCTCTAGGCCTGGGTTAACACAATGTGAGTGTGGTTGCGCTTAACACAAGCTGCTGTGTGGCAGGAACTATGTTGTAATTTAAATGTGTTAGATTTGACTTTTTATTTCAACATTGTTTCTTTAGGTTGTATCGGGTGGGAGTGAAGGAGTTTTCTTAAATGTATTAACATATTTCTGAGTGTTGAATTAATTAATGTTAGCAATGGTGTGTAAACAGGATCAGTAAACTCAGATACACAATATCTAGCACATCATATACACTGATAATTCAAGGCGGTTTTGAAGTGGGG